>CM071927.1:57187985-57317062 GCA_016081115.2 Rehmannia glutinosa | reverse complement strand
ATACGAATAATTTGTCTATGAATTATTTATTTCCCATGTCTGGCTAAATACCTTGTGATTCCCGGGTTTGGGATTAAGTTAATGGATACTTTTGTTTGATGTTTAATTGCAATTGAAGTTATTATTTTCAGACCCTATTCGAGTATCTGTTTTGTTTCTTGTTTTATCAATAGGCCATTGGTTTAACTTGTTTTGTTGTATTGATTCATAATTCGAGAGATGAGTTTCATTACTAGATCTTGAGTACTTGACATGAATATTTGCATGATTGAGAAGTCTGTAAATATTTGTGAGGATTAATAATCTTTTGTGCTTTTGGGAGTTGGATATCTTATGCTGAGTAGAGATGCTAGCATAGATAATCCAATCAACGTTTTTATATACATCTCGAGAGAGAGGGTAAATACTTGTGTGATTGTCTTATAGGGAAGAATAATAATAACTTTGGTTGTGATTAATCTGATAACAAGAGGGATATTAACTAAAACCATAACCCTGGAATCCATTCATCTCCTTGATCTTTCAATCAATTCTTACTTTGTCTTTTTATGATAAATTCTTGTCTTAGTTTTATAAACCAATCATCAAATTTCGATCGTCTAGATAAAAATAAGACTATTACAATCTTAATACTTAGTACACTAATTTATTAGTCTCTATGGATTCGACCTTACTAACCCTATTCTATAAACTACACCGTACGCTTGCGGTGAAGCTAAAAATAAGGCAAACAAGTTTTTGGCGTCGTTGCCGGGGACTAATTAATTTTTTAGTACTAATATTGTGATAAATAGAATTATTTTTAATTTAGACATTTTTTTTCTCTTTTTATTTGTTGTTTAATTCTACTCCTACTGTGTTTCACTTGTTTATTTTAGTTGGTTTCAGGTAGTGCATGAACACTCACTCGAAACAAAGAGAATTAGCACCTTTCATACCAGAGGTTGATGCTTTTGCTAGGTGAATTAGTGCGGCTACTAAACGAGCAGAAAAACAACAAGATCAGGCTATAGGGGACGTGGAAGAGAACATCGGGGGCAATAAAGGAGTCAACAACGGAGGTAACAATAGGGCCAACAGGGTCATTAATTAGTTACCGATACCAAAAGTTCCGGCAGTCCATCAGCAAGCGATTCGCGATTATTTTTGCCCACATACAAATCACAACTATGGTGGAATTGCCAATGTCCCAATTAATGCGAATAATTTTGAGCTGAAGCCAGCACTGATTTTGATGGGGCAGCAGAACCAGTTTGGGGGTTTTCCATCCGAGGATCCCAATTCTCATCTTGCTAACTTCATACAGATTTGCAACACAATCAAGATGAATGGGGTAACTGATGATGCTATACGTTTGCGCCTATTCTCTTCCTATTTAAGGGATAAGCTTAGAAACTGGCTAGGCACGTTAACTCAAGGGAGTGTGAATAATTGGGACGAGTTGAGTCATAAGTTCCTGTTTAAATACTTCCCACCAAGTAAGACACTGCAGCTTAAGAGCGAGATCATGCAGTTCAGACAGTTTGATTCTGAGCCACTGTATGAGGCCTGGGAGAGATTCCGGGATTTAAGGAGGATATGTCCGCAACACAGATTTCCCGAGGATCAGTAGCTTTGCTTCATCTATAACGGGTTGATGGGACAGACTAGGTCATTTGTGGATGCCGCAGCAAGAGGCAATTTACTGTCTAAATTTCCACATGATGCATTCAAATTGTTGGAACAGATGGCAATGAATAGCTATCCGTGGCCCTCGGAGAGGACTAATGTGAAAAGGGTAGCCAAAGTCTCTGATTCGGACCCAATTAAGGCATTAATAGCTCAGATGACTGCGTTGACAAATCAATTGAGTGTATTGACGAAGGGGACTGAAGGAAACGTGGGTGCAAGTAATGGGGAGTTCCTCTAGATCCTATGGAGGAAGCAAATTCTGACAATAACCGGAATTTCAACAATTACCGGAACAATCAGACTCCTACTCATTACCATCTGGGTTTGAGGAATCATGAAAACTTCTCCTATGCAAATACGAAGAATGTGATGCAACCACCACCGGGGTTTAATGTGACAAATAGTGTCATTAATTATGAGTCTAAGCCATCTATGGAGGACATCCTCACCTCGTTTATGAATGAGACGAGGAACCGATTTAATAAGGATGAGGCGAAGGTGGATAAAATTGAGAATCATGTCACTCAATTGGCTAACACCATGGGGTCCCTAATGAAACATCTTGAAACCCAGATTGGCCAATTAGCTACGATTGTAGGTGGGCAACATCAGAAAGGCCAGTTTCCGAGTAACACTGAGGTAAATCCAAAGGAGCAGTGTAAAGCCATTCGTCTGAGGAGTGGAACGAAATACGAAGGGCCAAAAATACCTGAAAGCACTGAACACACGGAGACGTGCACGACCCTTGCGCCACCGCACGGGCAGCCCGTGCGTGGTACAAAGACAACGGTTATCAGTCTGGGAGACGCAGGAATGGAAGCAAATGGCGATGTTGAGGCTGAGGAAGGAGTTGAGGGGCATATTGATGAGCAAAAAGGGGCTGAGAAGCTTAAATCTTCCTATAACCCTGATTTTTCTAAACTTACTACTCCCCTTCCTTTTCCCCAATGATTTCAAAAAAACAAAAATTAGATGCGCAATTTGCAAAATTCCTTGATATATTTAAGAAACTGCATATTAACATACCTTTTGCAGACGCATTGAAGAAGATGCCCAATTATGCTAAATTCTTAAAGGATGTTATGTCGAAGAAGAGAAAGATGATCTGGTTTTTGAGACAAACAACTGGTGATAAATGCGAAGCAAATAATCCAAAGGAAACTACCTCAGAAACTTAAAGATGCGGTGAGTTTCACTATCCATGTGCAATTGATTTTCTTTAATAAACCACTTTGTGATTTAGGAGCAAGTATTAACTTGATGCCCCTGTCCATTTTCAAGAAACTTGGATTGGGAGAGGTGAAGCCATCTACGATCACTTTACAACTTGCGGATCGATCACTCACTTATCCGAAGAGAATCATCGAGGATGTGCTCGTGAAAGTCGATAAATTCATATTCCCTGTGGATTTCTTGGTGTTGGATATGGAGAAGGACAGTGACGTCCCTTTGATACTTGGGCGTCCATTCCTGGTTACCGGGAAGGCCTTGATAGATGTGCAAAAGAGAGAACTCACATTACGAGTTAATGATGAGCATTTTTAATTTTCTATCTATAAGGCAATGAAATTTCGTAATGGTGTTGAGAACTGTAATTTCATAGACGTAGTTGAGTCTTGCATTGATGAGTACGTAGATCATACATTGTCTAAGGATGATTTAGAGTTTGGTTTGACACATTCGTGTTTGACGTCTAGTGTAATGCTCGAGTTCAATAATCAAGACTTGTATGACTATGTTTGTGCTTTAGATAATATGCAGGAACTACCAAAAAGCGCGAGAGGCGAACACATGAAGAAAAACGTGTGGGAGTCAAGTCTGCAGGGGCGCACGACCCGTGCGTTGGAGCACGCCCAGGTCATTAATTTTGAGGCTAAGCCATCTATGGAGGACATCCTCACCTCGTTTATGAATGAGACGAGGAACCGATTTAATACGGATGAGGCGAAGCTGGATAAAATTGAGAATCATGTCACTCAATTGGCTAACACCATGGGGTCCCTAATGAAAAATCTTGAAACCCAGATTGGCCAATTAGCTACGATTGTAGGTGGGCAACATCAGAAAGGCCAGTTTCCGAGTAACTTTGAGGTAAATCCAAAGGAGCAGCGTAAAGCCATTCGTCTAAGGAGTGGAACGGAATACGAAGGGCCGAAAATACCTGAAAGTGTTGAACACACGCAGACGTGCACGACCCGTGCGCCACCGCACGGAAAGCACGTGCGTGGTACAAAGACAACGGTTATCAGTCCGGGAGATGCAGGAATGGAAGCAAATGGCGATGTTGAGGCTGAGGAAGGAGTTGAGGGGCATATTGATGAGCAAAAAGGGGCTGAGAAGCTTAAATCTTCCTATAACCCTGATTTTTCTAAACTTACTACTCCCCTTCCTTTTCCCCAATGATTTCAAGAAAAAAATTAGATGCGCAATTTGCAAAATTCTTTGATATATTTAAGAAACTGCATATTAACATACCTTTTGCAGACGCATTGAAGAAGATGCCCAATTATTCTAAATTCTTAAAGGATGTTATGTCGAAGAAGAGAAAGATGACTGGTTTCGAGACAGTCAATCTGACTGATAAATGCAGTGCAATAATCCAAAGGAAACTACCTCAGAAACTTAAAGATCCGGGAGTTTCACTATCCCTTGTGCAATTGATTTTCTTTAATAAACCACTTTGTGATTTAGGAGTAAGTATTAACTTGATGCCCCTGTCCATTTTCAAGAAACTTGGATTGGGAGAGGTGAAGCCGTCTACGATCACTTTACAACTTGCGGATCGATCACTCACTTATCCGAAGGGAATCATCGAGGATGTGCTCGTGAAAGTCGATAAATTCATATTCCCTGTGGATTTCTTGGTGTTGGATATGGAGAAGGACAGTAAAGTCCCTTTGATACTTGGGCGTCCATTCCTGGTTACCGGGAAGGCCTTGATAGATGTGCAAAAGAGAGAACTCATATTACGAGTTAATGATGAGCATTTTTAATTTTCTTATCTATAAGGCAATGAAATTTCATAATGGTGTTGAGAACTGTAATTTCATAGACGTAGTTGAGTCTTGCATTGATGAGTACGTAGATCATACATTGTCTAAGGATGATTTAGAGTTTGGTTTGACACATTCGTGTTTGACGTCTAGTGTAATGCTCGAGTTCGATAATCAAGACTTGTATGACTATGTTTGTGCTTTAGATAATATGCAGGAATTATCGAAAAGCGCGAGAGGCGAACACATGAAGAAAAACGTGCGGGAGTCAAGTCTGCAGGGGCGCACGACCCGTGCGTTAGAGCACGCCCAGGTCGTGCATGACCCTTGCATTGGAGCACGACCAGGTCGTTAATTCTGAGGCTAAGCCATCTATGGAGGACATCCTCACCTCGTTTATGAATGAGACGAGGAACCGATTTAATAAGGATGAGGCGAAGGTGGATAAAATTGATAATCATGTCACTCAATTGGCTAACACCATGGGGTCCCTAATGAAAAATCTTGAAACCCAGATTGGCCAATTAGCTACGATTGTAGGTGGGCAACATCAGAAAGGCCAGTTTCCGAGTAACACTGAGGTAAATCCAATGGAGCATTGTAAAGCCATTCGTCTGAGGAGTGGAACGGAATACGAAGGGCCAAAAATACCTGAAAGCACTGAACACACGCAGACGTGCACGACCCGTGCGCCACCGCATAGGCAGCCCATGCGTGGTACAAAGACAACGGTTATCAGTCTGGGAGACGCATGAATGGAAGCAAATGGCGATGTTGAGGCTGAGGAACGAGTTGAGGGGCATATTGATGAGCAAAAAGGGGCTGAGAAGCTTAAATCTTCCAATAACCCTGATTTTTCTAAACTTACTACTCCCCTTCCTTTTCCCCAATGATTTCAAAAAAACAAAATTAGATGCGCAATTTGCAAAATTCCTTGATATATTTAAGAAACCGCATATTAACATACCTTTTGCAGACGCATTGAAGAAGATGCCCAATTATTCTAAATTCTTAAAGGATGTTATGTCGAAGAAGAGAAAGATGACTGGTTTCGAGACAAATCAATGACCGATAAATGCAAAGGTCAATAATCCAAAGGAAACTACCTCAGAAACTTAAAGATCCGGGGAGTTTCACTATCCATTGTGCAATTGATTTTCTTTAATAAACCACTTTGTGATTTAGGAGCAAGTATTAACATGATGCTCCTGTCCATTTTCAAGAAACTTGGATTGGGAGAGGTGAAGCCGTCTACGATCACTTTACAACTTGCGGATCGATCACTCACTTATCCGAAGGGAATCATCGAGGATGTGCTCGTGAAAGTCGATAAATTCATATTCCCTGTGGATTTCTTGGTGTTGGATATGGAGAAGGACAGTAAAGTCCCTTTGATACTTGGGCGTCCATTCCTGGTTACCGGGAAGGCCTTGATAGATGTGCAAAAGAGAGAACTCATATTACGAGTTAATGATGAGCATTTTTAATTTTCTATCTATAAGGCAATGAAATTTCATAATGGTGTTGAGAACTGTAATTTCATAGACGTAGTTGAGTCTTGCATTGATGAGTACGTAGATCATACATTGTCTAAGGATGATTTAGAGTTTGGTTTGACACATTCGTGTTTGACGTCTAGTGTAATGCTCGAGTTCGATAATCAAGACTTGTATGACTATGTTTGTGCTTTAGATAATATGCAGGAATTATCGAAAAGCGCGAGAGGCGAACACATGAAGAAAAACGTGCGGGAGTCAAGTCTGCAGGGGCGCACGACCCGTGCGTTAGAGCACGCCCAGGTCGTGCATGACCCTTGCATTGGAGCACGACCAGGTCGTTAATTCTGAGGCTAAGCCATCTATGGAGGACATCCTCACCTCGTTTATGAATGAGACGAGGAACCGATTTAATAAGGATGAGGCGAAGGTGGATAAAATTGAGAATCATGTCACTCAATTGGCTAACACCATGGGGTCCCTAATGAAAAATCTTGAAACCCAGATTGGCCAATTAGCTACGATTGTAGGTGGGCAACATCAGAAAGGCCAGTTTCCGAGTAACACTGAGGTAAATCCAATGGAGCAGTGTAAAGCCATTCGTCTGAGGAGTGGAACGGAATACGAAGGGCCAAAAATACCTGAAAGCACCGAACACACGAAGACGCGCACGACCGTGCGTGCGCCACCGCATAGGCAGCCCATGCGTGGTACAAAGACAACGGTTATCAGTCTGGGAGACGCATGAATGGAAGCAAATGGCGATGTTGAGGCTGAGGAAGGAGTTGAGGGCATATTGATGAGCAAAAAGGGGCTGAGAAGCTTAAATCTTCCTATAACCCTGATTTTTCTAAACTTACTACTCCCCTTCCTTTTCCCCAATGATTTCAAAAAAACAAAAATTAGATGCGCAATTTGCAAAATTCCTTGATATATTTAAGAAACTGCATATTAACATACCTTTTGCAGACGCATTGAAGAAGATGCCCAATTATTCTAAATTCTTAAAGGATGTTATGTCGAAGAAGAGAAAGATGACTGGTTTCGAGACAGTCAATCTGACTGATAAATGCAGTGCAATAATCCAAAGGAAACTACCTCAGAAACTTAAAGATCCGGGGAGTTTCACTATCCCTTGTGCAATTGATTTTCTTTAATAAACCACTTTGTGATTTAGGAGCAAGTATTAACTTGATGCCCCTGTCCATTTTCAAGAAACTTGGATTAGGAGAGGTGAAGCCGTCTACGATCACTTTACAACTTGCGGATCGATCACTCACTTATCCGAAGGGAATCATCGAGGATGTGCTCGTGAAAGTCGATAAATTCATATTCCCTGTGGATTTCTTGGTGTTGGATATGGAGAAGGACAGTAAAGTCCCTTTGATACTTGGGCGTCCATTCCTGGTTACCGGGAGGCCTTGATAGATGTGCAAAAGAGAGAACTCATATTACGAGTTAATGATGAGCATTTTTAATTTTCTATCTATAAGGCAATGAAATTTCATAATGGTGTTGAGAATTGTAATTTCATAGACGTAGTTAGTCTTGCATTGATGAGTACGTAGATCATACATTGTCTAAGGATGATTTAGAGTTTGGTTTGACACATTCGTGTTTGACGTCTAGTGTAATGCTCGAGTTCGATAATCAAGACTTGTATGACTATGTTTGTGCTTTAGATAATATGGGAATTATCGAAAAGCGAGAGGCGAACACATGAAGAAAAACGTCACGGGAGTCAAGTCTGCGGGGCGCACGACCGGTGCGTTGGAGCACGCCAGTCGTGCATGACCCTTGCATTGGAGCACGACCAGGTCGTTAATTCTGTGGCTAAGCCATCTATGGAGGACATCCTCACCTCGTTTATGAATGAGACGAGGAACCGATTTAATAAGGATGAGGCGAAGGTGGATAAAATTGAGAATCATGTCACTCAATTGGCTAACACCATGGGGTCCCTAATGAAAAATCTTGAAACCCAGATTGGCCAATTAGCTACGATTGTAGGTGGGCAACATCAGAAAGGCCAGTTTCCGAGTAACACTGAGGTAAATCCAATGGAGCAGTGTAAAGCCATTCGTCTGAGGAGTGGAACGGAATACGAAGGGCCAAAAATACCTGAAAGCACTGAACACACGCAGACGTGCACGACCCGTGCGCCACCGCATAGGCAGCCCATGCGTGGTACAAAGACAACGGTTATCAGTCTGGGAGACGCATGAATGGAAGCAAATGGCGATGTTGAGGCTGAGGAAGGAGTTGAGGGGCATATTGATGAGCAAAAAGGGGCTGAGAAGCTTAAATCTTCCTATAACCCTGATTTTTCTAAACTTACTACTCCCCTTCCTTTTCCCCAATGATTTCAAAAAAACATAAATTAGATGCGCAATTTGCAAAATTCCTTGATATATTTAAGAAACTGCATATTAACATACCTTTTGCAGACGCATTGAAGAAGATGCCCAATTATGCTAAATTCTTAAAGGATGTTATGTCGAAGAAGAAAAGATGATCGGTTTAGAGATACTAACTGGACCGATAAATTGATGCAATAATCCAAAGGAAACTACCTCGAAACTTAAAGATCCGGGAGTTTCACTATCCCTCAGGTGCAATTGATTTTCTTTAATAAACCACTTTGTGATTTAGGAGCAAGTATTAACTTGATGCCCCGTCCATTTTCAAGAAACTTGGATTAGGAGAGGTGAAGCCGCCTACGATCACTTTACAACTTGCGGATCGATCACTCACTTATCCGAAGGGAATCATCGAGGATGTGCTCGTGAAAGTCGATAAATTCATATTCCCCGTGGATTTCTTGGTGTTGGATATGGAGAAGACAAGAAAGTCCCTTTGATACTTGGGCGTCCATTCCTGGTTACCGGGAGGCCTTGATAGATGTGCAAAAGAGAGAACTCATATTACGAGTTAATGATGAGCATTTTTAATTTTCTATCTATAAGGCAATGAAATTTCATAATGGTGTTGAGAACTGTAATTTCATAGACGTAGTTGAGTCTTGCATTGATTAGTACGTAGATCATACATTGTCTAAGGATGATTTAGAGTTTGGTTTGACACATTCGTGTTTGACGTCTAGTGTAATGCTCGAGTTCGATAATCAAGACTTGTATGACTATGTTTGTGCTTTAGATAATTTGCAGGAACTACCGAAAAGCGCGAGAGGCAAACACATGAAAAAACGTGCGGGAGTCAAGTCTGCAGTGGCGCACGACCCGTGCGTTGGAGCACGCCCAGGTCGTGCATGACCCTTGCATCGGAGCACGACCAGGTCGTGCATGAGGCCGAAGAGAACCAGGTTCCAACTGAAGGACGCATGGCCCGTGCATCGAAGCACGGGCAGCCCGTGCATCAGACTTAAACACAAAATTCGAACCCAGAACTCAAGCCATTACCCGAGCATCTCAAATACACATTCCTTGGAGCAAACAACATGAATCCGATAATCGTATCATCCCTTTTAACTTCAGCTCAGCTGGATAAATTGCTTAGGGTGTTGAGGAAACATAAGTCTGCGATAGGTTGGTCTATATCTAATTTAAAGGGCATAAGTCCATCGGTTGTCATGCATAAAATACGAATGGAAGATGTTTACAAACCTTCAGTGCAGAACCAGAGACGATTGAACCCTATAATGCAAGAAGTTGTTAGGAAGGAAGTTTTAAAATGGTTAGATACTGGAATTGCGTATGCTATTTCTGATAGTTCTTGAGTGAGTCCGGTACAAGTGGTACCAAAGAAAGGGGGATGACTGTAGTAAGGAATGATAATGATGAATTAATTGCCACTAGGATAGTTACTGGGTGGTGTATATGCATTGATTATAGAAAATTAAATGATGCCACTTGTAAAGATCACTTTCCCCTCCCTTTTATTGATATGATGTTAGATTGCTTGGTGGGATTTGATGATTACTGTTTTCTTGATGGTTATTCCGGGTACAACCAGATCGTGATTGCACCGGAAGACCAAGAGAAAATGACATTTACATATCCCTATTGTACGTTTGCATTCCGCAGAATGCCATTCAGATTATGTAATGCACCCGCGACTTTTCAGCGATGTATGATGGCTATATTTCATGATTTTATTGAGAAAATAATGGAGGTTTTCATGGATGATTTTTCTGTATTTGGAGACTCTTTTGATCACTGTCTTGATAATCTTTCTCTAGTTTTACAGATATGCGAGGAAACTAACTTGTTTTGAATTGGGAGAAGTGCCATATTATGGTATGTGATGGCATTGTATTAGGTCACCGAGTTTCTTCTGTAGGTTTAGAAGTGGTCAGAGCAAAGATTGTAGCGATTGAGAAACTCCCACCTCCAACAAATGAGAAGGCAATCAGAAGCTTCTTGGGGCACGCCAGATTCTATAGAAGGTTCATTCATGACTTTTCTAAAATCACCAAACCTTTGAGTCAGATATTAGAAAAAGATACCACTTTCAATTTTTCCGATGATTGTTTGCAGGCATTCGAGATTTTGAAGAAGGCATTGGTGACACCACCAATTCTAGTAGTTTTGCATGTATTTTGGGCTTAATTGTGGTTAGAATAAGTTGATATGCATGCATTACTTGAGTAAAATGGGCTATATTCCTGTAAAGTGAAAAAGGTATTACGCTTTGCTCGTTTTGTAGGATGTAAACGATATTTGTAGCATTTTGGTGACAATTTCGGGCATTGCGGTAAAGGACCGCCAATGATCAAGCAAATAGATGATGTTTTGAGTTAAATCGAAAAGAAACAAAGCAGAACCATCCTTAGCAGGGGCGCACGGGCTGGTCGTGTGTCCATAGCATGGCCCGTGTGCCATCACCAGCGCAGAACAATGCCTACGGCCAGACGCACGGGCTGGTCGTGCATGAAGTGCACGACCCGTGCATCTACTCAGCGAAGGACTATGTCTACGGCCTGACGCACGGGCTGGTCGTGCGTGAAGCGCACGGCCCGTGCATCTGTGCGGGAAAAATAGGGTTTGACGGTTTCTAATCATGTTTTGACCCAAATGAGGTATAAATAGAGACGAGGCGGCCCCTAACAAGGAGACACTGATATTTGCCATAGAAAGCAGAGAAAATAGAAACCTTCTACCAGAGGATTCGAGAGATTGATCGAGGTCGCAACCACACACTGGAGGATTGAAGATAGATCGAGAGATCACCGACATCCCTGAGTTTTCTCATTCCATATTATCTTTTACTTTCGATTAGTTAGACATGAATATGAATATTTTGTCTATGAATTGTTTATTTCCCATGTCTGGCTAAACACCTTGTGATTCCCGGTTTTGGGATTAGGTTAATGGATACTTTTGTTTGATGTTTAATTGCAATTGAACTTATTATTTTCAGACCCTATTCGAGTACTCTGTTTTATTTCATCTTTTATCAAAAGGCCTTTGGTTTAACTTGTTTTGACGTATTGATTCATAATTCAAGAGATGAGTTTCAATAATAGATCTTGAGTACTTGACATGAATATTTGCATGATTGAGAAGTTTGTAAATATTTGTGAGGATTAATAATCTTTTGTTCTTCTGGGAGTTGGATATCTTATGTTAAGTAGAGATGCTAGCATAGATAATCCAATCAATGTTTTTATATACATCTCGAGAGAGAGGGTAAAATACTTGTGTGATTGTCTTATAGGGAAGAATAATAATAACTTTGGTTGTGATTAATCGGATAACAAGAGGGATATTAATCAAACCATAACCCTGGAATCCATTCATCTCCTTGATCTTTCAATCAACTCTTACTTTGTCTTTTTATGATAAATTCTTGTCTTAGTTTTATAAACCAATCATCAAATTTCGATCGTCTAGATAAAAATAGGACTATTACAATCTCAATACTTAGTACACTAATTTATTAGTCTATGTGGATTCGACCTTGCTAACACTATTCTATAAACTACACCGTACGCTATGCGGTGAAGCTAAAAATAAAGCGAACACTCGGCTTTCTCGGAAGTCACCTGTCGCTCTTTTTGATTATCAACTCTCGATATTCACTCTTTAATGGTCACTCTCCTTGGTGGACTTTCTTCCTTGGTCTTGGAAGGTGCTGAGTGTCTCCTAGAGGTTTCACCCTTGTTTCTTTTATAGTTCTTATTGAATAACTTGTTAACCTTTTCAACATTAGGGCAATCTCCTTTTGGTCAATGGTTTACTTGGAGTCAGCTCTTTTGGATTCTCCATCCATGAGTGCAAACAAGTCTTGGGTATGTTTGTATCTTTTAGCTCTTTCCTTCGGAGTTCAAACTCATAAGCTTTGAAATCTGAGAATAACTCACGGTTGGAAGTTCTTGTTAAGTCCATGGAGTGTCTCAAGGCCATCACCTTCATTTCCCACTCAGCTTGGAGCGACCTCAAAATCTTCATACACATTTCTTTTTGTGTGTATTCTTTGCAAAGAGCTAACAACTCATTCGTTATCTCTGTGAATCTTCCATCCATCTGATCCAGACTTTCACCTGCAGGCATTTTAAAGTTTTCAAATTTCGGCACAACAATAGGCAATTTATTTTATTTAATTTGATCAAATCCTTCACATATTAAAGTTAGTTTTTCCCAATTTTCTTTAGTCGTTCTACAAGATTTCACTTTGTCGAACATTGCTTTATCGAGGGTTTTATAAATAATGTCCTTGACAACATTAAGCAAGTTGTATCTCTTTCTATCCTCATTTGTCCACTCGCATCGAGGCTTCTTGACCATGGCTGGTCTTGGTGCGAGGGCAAACAGAGTTGCAACAACCTCTCCTTCAGCCGCGGGTGTAGCAGCAACAACCTCAGGAGCAAGAGCCCTAGCAGCTGTGTTCACTTTCATTATTTGCATTGACCCATCCTCGACAGTAAACATAAGAATGCGAGTTAAATTTGCTTCCATGATAATATCTTGTGTTAAAAGAAAAGCTTTAAAACTGCAAGTGTTGTATATTTTGAAAAAGAATGAGATCTAGTTTGGTAACCAGTGCGGAAGGATCAATGAACCAACTGCTCTGAGACGACTTGTAGGTCCCAAGGGGTGATAAAGTAAAGTCTAGAGGGGGAGGGGTTTGAATAGACTTTACCAAATTTTCGATTTTAGTCATTTTAAATCAGAGTTAAGTCACAAGTCAGCTGGGTCCTTGATAGATAGCTTAGTTTACCTTCACAGTAGAGTTAGCCACTCAATAGACTCGACTGAGCTATTGATAAGATAACTAGGCTGATTTAGTTAACTCATTTATAAATTCAGTAGACTTGGTTTTACAACGGAAGATTTTCACCTTTTGATTAAAATATGTTTTTCAACACTTGTTTTAGACTAGTTATTATCGATTGACTTAATAAATATATGAAACAACAATAAAGATATGCAAGAAATAAAGTAATGAATGTAAAAGACAAAGAGCAATTTTTATAGTGGTTCGAGGATGGGGTAATTCCTCTAATCCACTTTTCTCCATCACCTTGAGTTAATCCACTAAGTAACGTTGATTTTGTTACAAAAGGATGGCAGTCCGAGATAGCCTTGATCACATAACTGGTTTCTCCTAGGACTCAGCTTCTTCACAAGACGGTTGTCCCGCTACTTTAGCTCCTTCAGACTTTTGGATTTGATCACTAGGCCCTCCAACAAGTCCAAAGCTTCTTGTTCGAACTGGAACCTTACTACACTTCCTTTAACCGTGGATGTGTAGACCCCTTGTCTGAAACAAGATTCCCTCATCAATGATTTGAAGTTGTCTTTCTTCCACTAGATGTGTTGGATCGATTTTCTTCGAGTTGTAAGCTTGAGGATAATATTGAATGCTTGAGAGTATTATGCTCAGATTGCTTGCTTTCTCTTGTGTGTCTTAAATTGCATAAGTGTCTTTTCTCTTCAATTCCTCAGCCTTTTATACTGCATCTTTGAAAAATATTTCCGTTGAAGAGATATATGTATTTTTCAAACTACACTTTCAGGTTGTTGGCTTGTCTTGTCTTGTAACATTTGATGTAGACTTATCCTGGTATTAATACTTTGCAACCTTGCCAGAATCTTTGCAGGTTTGTAGGAACATCCCATTGGTTCATAGCTTTTTCCACTCCTTCAGCAAAATAACTTTATTGCTTGCAGTCTCAGTTTCCTCTTTCATCAAACATTTGAATTTGTTGCATAACCCCTTAGACAGTCATCTCCACTTATCTGGGAGTGACTCAGCAGTTAGTCTACTGACTGAGACAACTTTTCTGCAACTTGACTAAAACTTGTCTTCACTTTACTCAGCTGCCACTCAGCTGATTCTTCATCTTAGTCTCCAGTCGACTTCTGCAATCTTCAACTTGGTTGCTTCCACTCAGGTAATAGAACCCTATCTATTACAAGTTGATTTATAGTATAATTAGGGTGCCAATTTTCTAATCTAAATTTTACATGGTATCATCATAATCTATTATTTAAATTCCCCAATAGAGCTTAAAATGATATATAATCGATGCATTTGCACGCATATTTAGTGTATTTTACTTGGTTTCCTTAGAAGGACATGATACTGCGTATTGTTGTAACATTTTACAGGAAATGGAGATTAAACGAGTTGGAAGGCCCGGATAAAATTGAAGAATGCGAAGAGAGGATCAAAGAAACAAAGAAAACGAACAGAAACCACACACATTGTTAGCTCGTGTGAAGCTCACACGGCAGTGTGAGTTGACCCGTGTGATTTAAACACGTTCTTGCGACTTAATTTTCAGAGACATGTTACACGGCCCAACCGTGTGGAGATGACACGACCGTGTAAAGTGTTTGGGTGAAAAACAGAGGCGAAAACCAATTACACAGCCAGACCGTGTGACTTGTACACGGGCCGTGCAATATATTTTTATCTGATTTTTGTGTCCTTTTCTCGTCAGAACTCTACAAGTGATCTCCCAAAGCACCTATATAAAGGGACCAAGACTTGCACGAAATAACATCATTGAACAACTTGATACATCACTAAAATACACTAGGGTTACACAAATCAAAGATCTTCTGAGACAGGAGGGCTAAGCTACAAAGGGTACCACAAGGTCTTTCGCATTTACGGAAGCACAAGAGTTTCAGAGTCTTGGAGGGAAGATCCATCTGACAAGAAGGGGTTTTCTTTCTTAGTTTAGATCTCTTGTTTGTTCATAAACGATGTCAAACTATTTGGTTTCAACTTTGTCTATAAATTTTTTATCAAATATGTTAGGTTAATCTTTCTGATTCTAGGGCATAATCAAAACTGTAGAATCATGTTAAATCAATATTGATTGTTTTCTTAATTGATTTATGTGTTCTATATTATGAATTCTAATGCTTATTTTTAATAAAAATGGAATACATTGTTATTATAGCCTACGTGTTTCGTATTCAATCTCTGAGGAATACGACCTTACTTGCCATTATTCTATAAATTACGTTGTACATTTGCAGTTTAGTGAAAAGATTTTCGCGATCATCCTTCAAGTTCTTCAACTATTTATAGAGGAGCTTCAAGATTCGATTTCTAATATAGGCTCCTCCAATTTGAAATTTGTCTCAAAAAACGGATCAAAGGATCTACAAAAATGGTTAAGTATTAATAAAGTGAATCTTGCTGATAAGTGCTTAAGCAACGGATAAAATATGCTGTCAAAAATTATCATAACCCGGAACTTTAAATTTTAATTATCATGACTTATCATTCATAAGCATAGTTACACCCATTTTAATATTTTACATTCACACTAGATTGTGCATGAAATCTTGAAATATCAAGTTTTAGCTTAATTATGTAAGATTACTCTTTGTGCACTATTCAAAAGAAATTATATTCATTAAGCACTTTTAATAATGTTAATTTTACATATATATGAAAATGAATATGTACATGTGCGTGTGATGAGGTGTACTAGATATACAAATAAAAATATATATATATATATATAAATCTATATGTACATGAGATGTTGGATATGTGATATATAGAATACAAGTGTGTAGATCTTATAATATTATATATGTAGAGAACTTAAAGTTAAACATGCACAGTGACACGTCAATAGCTTATATGGAAATGTGTAATTAACATATACATAGAGATGTATATCTATTACACTTGTCTTCCACCGCCTTGAATAAACTATAGATAATGATGTATATATATATATTATATTATGTCAATTAACTCGGAACACTACATACACACGGGTATATGCATCTCAAGGAAACACCCAGACATGACATCATACACACACAAGATGTGCACAAATCGTGGGCTTCGTATGATTCAGGTTTATGGATCATTACTCCATTGAATATAAATAATAATTGTAATTCTTGTAATTTGTTTTGATTCCACTGACTTTTAAATTCGCAGAAGCCAAAATTTTGGATTATATATAGTTTAAGCTTAGTGCTACTATGATTATATCTACAGTTTGAAGAATTTGGTGGCTAAATGCATGTTGAAAATCAGGGGATGTAAGAAAACAAAAGAATACTTCATCAGGTTTATGAGTTTGTTAAAATTAGTTAATTAATTTTTCTTTTCGGTTGCAGATTAAGAAAAGAATTATGTATGAAATAATTATATTCGTAATTATATCATATATCTATGTTTAACTTTAAAAAAAGATAATAATACTACATTGAGATATGTATGTATTTGAGTAAGGATTCTAACAATTAGAATTCCTTTGTAATAAAGAGTATACAAATAGCTTCATTAGTATTTAGTCTGTGATTTTGAATTGGTTGTGCATTCTTGATATGTCAATATGTTAAAATCCCGATACATGAGCAAACAATGCCAATTAGGCGAAGTAATCTAATAAGGGCACCACTTTTTTGCCTCTAATGATTAGAAGTTTGTTGTGGTTTAATGTGAATTGTATGATTCTATTTGGTGATATCGTGATGAAAACACGATATAAGATCTCTATGTGATGACATTGAAATGGATTTGAGATATGTGATCTCCATTGATGTTATTGATATGAAATGAGATATGCAATCTCTACTGATGTTATTGATACGGAAATAAAATATGTAATTACAGAAAATGCATTCATCAGAAATGAATGGATTCTGTTAATATCACAAATGACCTTGAATCATGGGTTACATAATTACAAATATGCGAAGTTCTGGATTACAGAGTACTGTAGGTCCACCCCGAGTTCAATGAACTCTATGTGAATTAAGAATTACAGAGTGCCATGGCCATCTTCGTGATTACGATTTATTCTTGATATTATTTGGCCCATAACAAGAAAAAGAATATGATCAAGCATATACATTTATGTGTTTATGAATGATATGAACAATGACTAAAATGGTTCTTGATGATATGCCTATGTGAGGTTAAATAGCTTGTTATTGGATTATACTTGCTTGAGCTTGCAACTCACCAAATACAATATTGCCAATTTTTAGTTGTTGTATATAAAAGTTGATTTGTGGAGTGTAACAGGGGTTTAAAGGATGGATCAACGGTCGGGTCAGCTTTGGATTCTCATCTTTGTCCCTCACTCATCATTTGAATTTCATCTTAGTTGTTGTATACAAGGGTAAGGGTGTTACTAAAACCTTATGGTGACCATTTGCTATGTTGAAAAATTTAAACCGTTGGATCAAGATTTGATATATCGCGACATAAACGGCGATCGACCACTACCTTGGGCTCTGCGTCGATGTCTATGGCGGCACGGTTCTTTGTGGATAGAGATCGTTCGCTCGAGAAATAGAGAAGTAAAAGAAGGATTCAAGTTTCTTCATGCACCGGTTGCCCTCCATCTAATATCTTCTCTGTTATGTTTCATCTTTTAAAGCATTTAGGTATGGGTCTCCCTATAGGGCGACCGATCGACCTTTTTTTGAGAAGTCAGCAGATTTTTCTCAAAAATAATGTTCAAGAAGTACTTCAAAAACTTAGTAAAAATCAATTAAAATGTTTTGAAGTATTTGGAAAATTTTTGGAAATATTGTTTTAGTATAAAACTCATTTATATGAAATCATCAAAATCAAAATAAAAATATTTTTCTAACAATAGGCTCATATTGCATGTCAGTAACAAGTGGATTAATGTTTCAAAATAGTCACAGATGATTTTTGCTTGGAAAACCAGTGTGAGTTGATCTCTCTAATTTACAAAAATGATATATTTTCCCAGTAGTTGAGTTAAATATTGTCTTTATCATGTTTGGAGGCCTTTGAAGGAAACAACTACATACCCATTGGGTGTGGTTGTTCCTTGTGAATAATTTCTTCATGTTTATTAATGTTTAAAAAGGTATGATCATATGAAAAAGAGCTACCTTTGAATTTGAGTGAAAGCTACCTATTGGCTAAATCCCTCACGAGTCTTGGAAAAATTGCAAAAACTCGAAAAATATTGAAAATCTGGTATTTTGGATTGCAATTCATTGAATCTGTGAGTACATGTGTGAGTCAAAATGTGACAAAATTTGAAACTGCATCCACTGTATCAATCTATAAAACTTTTTGTTTGCGATTTTGTTTCCTTATTGTTACGCATATTTTAGGTTTTACATGTTCTGGTGATTTTGGCTAAAAGTCTAAGATTTGGTTCCCATATATGATTTGAGAATATATTGATTCTTTCCTTAAATCAATAATTTTTTGATGGATAATGATTGATGGGTTATACGCGGTTTGAAGGACTTGGAAGATTGAATAGATTTCACTCATAATTATCTATATCTTTGGTTAAGAGTTTTATTGATTTTTATGATTCTCTTTTGATATTTTTGGGAATCCTAATTTATGGGAATCTTGGCTTTTTCTTTAATCTTGATCATCTTTTCGATGTTTGTCTTCCAAAATTTTCAGAGACTTCTAATCATTTATTCTCCTTAAATTATTGAATGTGAATTGAACTTTTTACGTCCAAGACAGAGGGAGCATAAATGATATTGTTACTAATGTTTTCCGGACAAAATATTGTAGAAAAAAGGTTAATTGTGATACATTCGATTGAGGGAAAGTTTTATGGATATTTGGTATTTGATATTCTCCTTAAGTTTTTGAATGTGAATTGAACTTTTCACGTCCAAGTCTGGGGAAGCATACATGATTTTGTTTCTTATGTTTTCTGGACAAAAAGGGGGGATAAAAAGGTTGATTGTGATACTTTCAATTCAAGGGGAGTTTTCTGGATATTTGATATTTGATTTATGAATGGTTCACTGAATGTTTCAAGTTGTTTTGAAATGTGTTCTTAAATGTGATTGCATTTTGTTTGGCATGCAATTCATTGGGAGTTTTATTTGTGCTTGATATGTGTTTTGTCCAGAAAAACGAAAAGAGGGTGTATGTACATGGCTAAAAATTTTCCTAAAATATGGGATTGTGTTTTAATTGGTTTTGCCTTTCTAGGCTTATGGAAAATTGTATTCTATTTGGATAAGGAAATATTTGATTGTTTATATTACCTAGTTTATAGGACATGATATTGATATGGTATGGATATATTAGGACTCTTAGATTCTTATCTTTTTTCATAACATAAATGATATACTTGTCATATTATTTATATATATATATATATATATATCTTGTTTCCATGTTTAATAGGATTAATGGAGCTCTTGAACCCTTTATAAGTGAGATGGACATTCTCAAAACATACACGAGAGATACACAAGAGATACAAGAGAGATGATAGAGTTTAGAGCCTTTCGAGCACAAGAAAGTTTACTGGTACTGAATGTGATCCCGGATGTGATTGTATCCTGTCATCACATTCAGTCTGATGTAGTGTTTTCTTAGCTGGTTTTTTATCCATCAGATTTTTGTATTTAGCTAAACGAAATCCAATCACTTCTATTGTTTGATCCCAGAGTTTTCATTGTTTTTTTCTTCTACTTCGTTTAGTTTTCATTGTGTATGAAATCAAATAGTTTTACTAGTGGAAACTTTCGCCCTCATCGCACATCTACAAGTTTCTTTGGCTTGTACATATATTTTTACATCTTGTGCGTTCTTCGCTTTATTTTTATTTTGTTGCATATGAACGTAAATGTGAATACATTTGCGATCATATCTATAACTGCTGTTCGAATTTTGAAATATCTACATGCTACAATTCTTTCAAAAACTATAAGGGAATAAAGGAGAGTCCTCTAGAAGGCATTCAACTCCTCTAAAGGAAAAGAGAGAGAACCCACAAAATAGCCGAGAAGAAAGTGGAAGATATGTATTGGAATTGCAGACAACCAGGTCACTTTGCGGTGATCATCACTTTATTCACCAACAAACAATTACGAAAATGATGAGGAAAAAAATATTTTCAGGAAAGAAGACATGAGAGAAAGAAAGCAATGATGGTTGTAGAGTCCGAGAGAACCAAGTGCAAAGAGACAGTTGAGTCGACAACAAATGAGGCCGACTACTCTTCCGATATCAAGAAAAGACATTGATTTGTTTCATAGCTAAAGAGCAGGAAGATGAGGTTATCTGTAACTCATCTTATTCAAATTTTGATGATAATGATCATTATACACACATCGTCACACATTGATCATTATGATTCATTATGCAAAATGGTGAAAGACTTTGAGCACATTAAATCCTCGCACACGCTCTTAAATGAGAAAACAACCATCTCAAATACCATAACTTACAGCTGACTGAAGAGTTGAGTACTCTAAGTCGCATAGCAGATGAGAACAAAGAGTTAAAGATAGAGATAGTAAAGGTAAAAACAGACCTTGCTGTAAAAGAAAAGAGGGAACAAGACCTTAAAAATATGATTTCATCACTCAGCAAATCTTCTAAAACATTGGATGAATTGGTGATGATTCAAAAGAAAATTCAAGACAAAGTAGACTTAGTATTCAATTCTTTTGTAAATGATCAAACTCCAAGAATGATTTTAAAATAGAATCCTCAATGAATGGGGGAGTCAAAAAATCTAAAACACAATATATATGTTCAACCCACATATAATAGCAAGCACACACATGCTGGTCTTGGTTATAAAGGCCAAGGAAATAAGCCAGTTGGGTATGCTGAAAGAACAGCTGAAACAAAATTCAGAACATCAGTAAAAAAAACTAACAAAAACCCTAGAAGTTTCAATATAAGAAATCTTACAAAGGGAATTATTGAAAGTATCCAACTCAAGCAGATTGGAATCCACCAACAAATTATTAGCATTGTCCTAAGGGAAACAAGCCCAAGTGGAAAAGACCTCATAATCATTATAGGTCCTTCACAAGACAGAGTAATCAGCACACATAAGAACCAAGATAAAATGCACACCATGCACAATAGTTTCCACATGTTTATAGACAAGCAAATACACAAATGCATACACAAACATACAAACAAAAAAGACACTTGTATGTACATAAAGCACCAAAACAATTTGCTAAAATTCACTATGATTATGAAATTGATAGGTGGAAGCCCCTTAAAGTAAGATCTTTTGACTATAAGTTGGTTGGAACACCTTATAGTGCTAACCTCTCAGGACCCAAACAAATATGCGTTCCTAAAGTTTGATATCCTTGATTGTAGGTTCAAGGAACAATTGAGTGTATATGGATAGCGACTGTTCTAGACATATGACAAGGAATAAAAGCAATCTATCAAACTTCAAGGAATCAAGAGGAGCCAAATGGATCCATCAAGAAAAATGGCTTAGGAATCGTAGATGTTTCATATGTTGAAGGGCTGAATTTCAACTTGCTAAGTATCAGCCAACTCTGTGATAAGGGATATTATGTTGGATTCAATATGGGTGTTTGATAGATCAAAGATGCTGAAATAAATGAAATTGTGCTATCAGGAATCAGAAAGAAGAACATGTATGTTGTAGATTGGTCTACTGCTACCCCAAGTACATGTTTATTGGCTAATAGCACAGCTGAAGCAAGTTGGTTGTGGCATAAGAAGTTGAGTCGTCTGAATTTCAAGACTATCAACAAGCTTGAAATAAGTCATTTGGTTGAAGGATTTCCAGGCTCAGTATACAATAAGAAAATTATATATGATGCATGTCAAGAAGGAAAGCAAATCAAAACATCTTTCAAAAAGAAGCTAAGTCCTTCATCAACAAGGATTTTGCATCTACTGCAGGGATTTGTTTGGACCAGGGAACCAACTAGTATCAGTGGAAAGAAATACACCCTTGTGGTGGTGTATGATTTCTCAAGATACACAAGGACCATCCTTATGTGCAAGAATATGGAAACTTTGTAAAAGCTTCCTCAGCTGAGGAAAATAGTTCAAAATGACAAGAGTCAATCCATCTTCAAGATAAGATCTGACAGAGGAATTAAGTTTGTTAATAAGATTATAGCTTAGTATTGTGTGGGAAATGAAATTGCTCATGAGTTATCAGATGCAAGAACTCCTCGATGAGAATGGAGTTTCTCGAAAGAATGAATAGAACACTCAAAGAAGTCAAAGGATCATGTTAGCTAAAGTCGGATTGCCAAAGAGATTTTGGGTCAAGAAATCAACACAACATGTTACACTCGGAATAGATGTTTAATCGGGGTAATTATCCAAAACCTCTTATGAAATTCGAAAAGGAGGAAAACCAAATGTGAGATATTTTCACATATTTGGAAGTAAATACTTCATTCACAATAATGGCAAAGATAATCTGAAGACATTTGATGCTAAGGCTGATGAAGAAATATTTCCTGGATATTCAGCTTTGAGCAAAGCCTTTACAGTGATGAATAAAAGGACAATGATCATAGAAGAGTCAATTCATGTGATTTTTTATGAACCAAATGTCAATGTAGAAGACATTGATGAGTTAACTGAGAAAATGAATCAACAAACTATTTAGAAGAGTCCTTACACTGAGACAGCTCCCAGAAGACTTGATCCTGGTAAGGATGAGTTAGCTGGATCTCAAAGAGAGCTGGAAAGATTGCAGTTGAATTAAGATGATCAAGAAGAAATTGTTCAAAACAACTTATATGCAAAAAAGATCAACCCAGCTGACTTACTCCAACCAGATGTGAGATGCATGGGAGACCATCCATATGAGTTAGTGATTGGAAGTGTTAGATAAGGAGTAAGAACAAGAACAAGAACTTAACATGAAGCAATGTTCACTTGTTTCATATATGATATTGAACCAAAAGATGTGTCAGAAGCATTGGATTACACATATTCGACCCTAGCTATGCAAGAAGAGCTAATTCAGTTTGAAAGAAATAAAGTTTGGGAATTTGTTCAAAGGCCTATTCACCAAAATGTCATCGGTAGCAAGTGGGTATTCAGAAACAAGATAAATGAAAAAGGATCTGTTATAAGAAATAAATTAAGATTGGTAGCCAAAGGGTGTTGTAAGAAGAAGGCATATATTTTGATGTAATATTTGCTGCAGTTGCTAGATTGGAAGTAATGCGGATGTTTCTTGCCTATGCTACACACAAGAACTTCACAGCTTATCAGATGGATGTAAAAAGTGCATTTCTTAATGGACTATTTGAGGAAGCCTATGTGGAACAACCTCTAGGTTTTAAGCAAAAGACTATTTGAGATAAAGTGTACATGTTCAAGAAAGCACTTTATGGATTGAAACAAGCACAAAGACCCTGGTATGATATATTGTCTCAATTCCTTATAGATAGTGGATTTACCAAAGAAAAGGTAGATAGAACCCTATTTAGAATTCAAGATGGAGAGAGCATCTTGCTTGTTCAAATCTACGTGGATGACATCATTTTTGGATCCACAAACAAAGAGTTGTGTGATAAATTCTCAAAACTGATTCAAGGAATGTTTGAGATGAGCATGATGGGAGAATTAACTTTCTTCCTAGGACTTCAAGTAAAGCAAATGAAGGATGAAACCTTCATAAGTCAAACCAAGTATACCAGAGATTTGATGTACAAGTTTGGCATGAAATAGAAGTCATCTGCGAAAATTCCAATGACTACCTCAATCTAGATTGATATGGATGCAGAAGGCAAACCAGTGGATCAAACAAGATACAGAGCACTCATTGGACCATTGCTCTACTTAACTGACAGTAGACCTGACATCACCTTTACAGTTGGTGTATTAGCAAGATTTCTGGAGGTCCCAAGGGGTGTGGTGTAAGGATTAGAAGGGGGGGTTGAATAAACCTTACCAAGTTTTCGATTTAGTCCTTTTAAAAATATTCAACAGAGTTGACTTAAATAGTTGTGTCCTTGGGGGACAACTAAGTTGGCTATTCAGCTAAGTTACCCACTCAATAGACTCGATAGAGCTGTTGATAGTATAACTCTACTGCTTAAGCCAAATACTTAACTTGGCTGATTTAGTTTTTAACACCGGAAGACTTAACACCCTTTGATTTGATTTAAGCTTGTTTTTAACACTTGATTTTTAGCACTTGGTTATTTATCAGTGGATAGCAAATATAAACTAACAACAAATATAATTAAATATGCATGAATGTAAATTTGCTAAAAGTAAGTGACACAAATATTGTATAGAGGTTCGAAGATGGGGTAATTCTTCTAATCCTCTCTTCTCTAACTCCTGGAGGAATCCACTATGTAACATATCAGTTTACAAGCGGTTATCAGTCTGGAGACAATCTTGATCACATAGCTGGCTTCTCTTGCGACTCAACTTCTTCATAGGGAAACTGCTTTGCTACTTCAGCTCACTTCTCAAGTTCTTGGATTTGATCACGAAGCCCTCCGACAAACTTGATAATGGTTCGACCTTGAACATTTCTAAAATCCTGACTTGGAAAGTAGACCCCTTTGTTTCTTAAAAAGTTTCCTCTTCAACTGGTTGAAGTTATCTCTCCTTCACAGCTTGTCTTGGATCAAGTTTCTCCGAGTTTAAGGCTTGAGGAATTGCTATGAGAATATTTGTAGATTGCTTGCTCGAATATTGCTTGTTCTTTCGTGGTTCAGGTAACCTTTTCTCAATAGCTTTCTCAGCCTTTCATAGTGCCCATTTGAAATTTTGCCCGTTGAAGAGATAGGTTAATTTCAAATGTCACTTTGTGTTTGTTGGCTTGTCTTTTCTTGGTCTACAAATTTGGTGATGTTGACCTTTCCTCTTATTAAATGGTATTCCAGCATTGCAGGTGTCTGACACAAGGTGCAGTGTTTCCCATTGGCGTATTTCTTTTGCATAATTATGGGCCAAACACTTTTAGACCTTGCAGCTTGCCATATTACTAAATGGAGTAATATTCTTGACTTTAATCAATGGATCTAAGTCAGTTGTCTTGACTTAATCGCCCTTTACCCCAGGTGACTTGAGTCTACTCCAATCATGGGATTGACTCAACTGTCACTTCAACTGTTAGACTTGCCTTCTTGAGTTGACTTGACTGACACTTCTCACAGTTGTTCTTCAGCTGATTCTCCTTCAGTCGAATCCTTGACTTCCTTCATGGCCTTACTCAGCTGACACACAACAGAGTCTTCACATAGTCCGCAATTGACTTCTTGTAATCTTTGTCATAGCTGACTTAACTCAACTTTTCCAGTCCTATCTACTTACAATACAAATTACAAGGAAAATGGGGTGCCAACTTCCTATTTTAAGTTTTACATGGTATCATCAAAATATATCAAATAAATCTCCTAATAATTTTCCCCTTTTTGATGATGCCAACACTTAAAAATTTAAAATAAGTAAACAACAGGCATACAGGCAGTGCAGTAACAAAGAATGTATGCTTTAAATCATCATTTTATTGATCATAACATTCTTATCCATTACAAAGTTATTTACAACAAATATCAGAGCTTTATATATAATATGACAATATATTGCATATCTGAGCTAAGATACATACAAAATGAAAATTACAGGGAAATTCACTGAGCTTATTACAGAAGACTTACATAAATGTGTTTACATCAAAATACATGAAGGGGTTCGTAGAACACTTGAACGCATTTGCTGCTTCCTTCCTCTCTCTTCTTCTTCAGCCCTTCTCCTGTCATCATCAGCTGTCTTCCTCTTCTTCTCTTCTTCCTCCCTTTTTTTTTTCTCATACGCTCGCCTTGCAGCACGGTCATCCATGCGCTTCCTCTCTTCCCGTTCCCGAGCAGTCCTCTCATTCTCAGCTTGTTGCCTTCTGAGAGCTTCAACGTTCTTCCTAACAACTTCTAGGTGGGCAAGATGGTCGAATCCAACCCAATATATAATACCCTTCTTGTCTGGATCAACGTATGTGATGTCTTTTGGTTTTGGTCGAGGTTGAGAGCCTCTTCCACCACCACTTCTTCCCCTTCCTGACTCAGCTCCCCTTCTTCTAGGAGTGTACTGTTTGGGAGCCTTCGACTTTCCAGCTGAGTGACTGCTGTAAGTCTGCTGCTTATCACCTGGTTTACGCAAATCCAATCCCTTCTCCCAATACAAGTCCCAGGCTTGCATGGCGAGTCATTCCTTGAAAGTAGCCTTTTGATTCTATAGTTTTGAATTTCTCCATTGATCTGGGCTTAGATCCATCATCAGGCATGGAAATTTCTCTCGGGGGTTTGATCGTAGCTTAGTCCTTTCCGGCTGGAGGACCACCATATTGCTTCATTATCTCCTGAATGTGAGCTTCTTATTTCTCAGCTACCTCCTCAAATGCAACTTCAATGGCCTTTCTTTTATCTGCCATGGCCACTGCAGCTTTCTCAATAGGTAGGTTCACAGGTAGCTTGCTGAGAATGGAGGCAGTGACTTCACCAAGTCCCCCTCAGCTTTGTCACCTCCTATCATCACTTCTTCTTTCTTCGATCCCTTCAGGGCCTCATCTTCCCCCTTTTTGGCATCATCACCAAAATTAAGTGTTAGTCCACTGAGGATGAAATCCAGTCGGTTGTTGGTCGAGTTCTGCTTGGAGTATGATGTATCGTATGCCTTTTTAAACTCTGAGCGAGTAGGCTTCGATTCGACTGTCACAATATTCATTTCAACCATGAGAAGGCTGGATTTTTCATTCATGTTATTCTTGAGTCAGGCAATCTCAGTCTTGTGACAATGTTGTAGCAGCTCCATATCCGACTTGTAGGAAGATTCCATCCTTACAATATGTTCCTTTATTCTCTGCTGATACATTGAGTTGTCCACACTCCAAACAAGCATCTTTGCAAAGAGAGCTTTAAAGTAACGGACCTGCTCCGATCTCATGGTTGTCTGCTGTGCAGCCTATTCCCTTATTCGCACGATGATCCCTCTCAAATCGCAATGAGGTAGCATCTCGATTGTCCAAACGAAAATCTAGAGATGCCTGGTCGTTCCATCTTCTCAATCTCTTCACAGATTTTCTTAAAGGCTTCACGGAACTCAGCTGTAGGATTGGACTTAGCTGCCGGCCACTCTGCATCAAAACTGAAGTCCACTAGCACAATTGTATCTGTGGGAATGACTGGCTCTTCTTGCACGGTGTATTTCTTTAAGTCTGCAGCAGATTCATCCTCCATGTCGGGCATATTTTTAGAGAATGGGAACATGTCTTCAAAAACATCATCGCGACGAACAAGTATCCCCGAGGCTTCACCTTGAGGGTCTTGATGTTAAATTGCCTGCAATGATTCAACTCTTTCTGCCTCAATTGCGGTAGCGTCATCGGCAAGCTCGTTAGTGCAAGTTGTGAAAGCCTGCGATTGCGTTGTAGTCCTTTTGCTTTAGGTGTGTGTTGGGAAATTTATTGCTTAGATTTTGATGAATGCCATGTAAAACTTAGACTAGAAAGTTGGCACCCCATTTTCCTTGTAATTTACATTGTAATAGATAGGGTTAGCCGAAATGAGTTAAGTCAACTATGCCTGGATACACAAGAAGTCAACTGAAGACTAGAATGAAGACTCCGCTGCGAGGCAGCTAAGTGTGGCTAGGGAGAGAAGTCAAGAACTCGACTGAAGGAGTACCACCGGGATACAATGTGTGAAGTGTCGATCAAATTCAACTCAAGATAGCCAAGTCTCAAGTTGAAGTGACGGATGAGTCATCCATGATTGGGAGCCGACTCAAGTCATCCGGGAAGTTAAGGAACTGCAGTGAAGTCAAGACAAATCGAAAAGAATTCATTGCCGCGAGAAGTTAAGAAGGTTACTTAATTAAGTAATACTTCCATGCTGCAATGTCTTAAAGTGCTCAGTCCCAGAAGCGTGCAAAAGGAATAAACCAATGGGAAGCATTGCACCTGTGTCAGACTCTGAAAAGCTGAAGGTTCATTTAATACGAGGAAATGTCAACATCAAGGACTGCAACAAGACAAGCCAACGACCACTAGTGTCTTTTGAAAATCAGCCTATCTCTTCAACGGGCAGATTTTTAAAAGTTCACTATAAAAGGCCGAGGAATAACTTTGAGAAAAGGTTACCTTGCATACCGAGCATTCAAGCTATTATTTGAATCAGAATTCAAAAATATTCTCAAGTTATTCAAGCAAATCCTAAAGCCTAAATTTCGAAGGAAATCGATCCAACACCAAGCTGTGAAGGAAAGACAACTTCAAACTGTTGAAGTGGAAACTTTTGAAGAATCAAAAGGGGTCTACATTCCAAGGACGATTGTAGAAAGGTTCAAGGTTGAATCGATCTCAAGTTATTGGAGGGCTTCGTGATCAAATCCAAGAAGCTTGAGCAAGTGAGATGAAGTAGCAAAGGCACCGCCCCGTGAAGAGGCCGAGTCGGATGAGAAGCCACCGTGTGACCAAGGCATCTCCGGATCGAGTCCCAAAGGATCAAGTCACCGTGTGTGATCAAGACTTGTATCTGGACTGATAACCACTCTGTACTCTGATCAATACTTAGTGGATTTCCTCCAGGAGTTGGAGAAGAGAGGAGTAGTTCTTATTGAAGAACTTGTTGAATCTTTTAACCATTAGGGCAATCTCCTCCTCGTCTATGGCTTCTTTTGGCTCAGCTCTTTTCCCTTCACTGGCCATCAGTGCAGCTGTCTTAGGTACATATGTTTCCTCTTGCTCTTTCCTTCTCAGCTCAAACTCATAGGCATTGAGGTCTGAGAATAGCTCATGGTTAGATGTTCTT
The DNA here is from genome assembly GCA_016081115.2 of Rehmannia glutinosa. Lineage (NCBI taxonomy): Eukaryota > Viridiplantae > Streptophyta > Magnoliopsida > Lamiales > Orobanchaceae > Rehmannia > Rehmannia glutinosa. The sequence continues at coordinate 57,287,905 of CM071927.1, read as the reverse complement.
GAGAGGTCCATTGAGTGTCTCAGGGCCATGACCTTCATTTCCCATTCAGCTGGGAGACTTCTTAAGATCTTAATACACATTTTCTTTTGTGTATATTCTTTCCCAAGAGCTGAAAGCTCATTTGTAATCTCAGTAAATCTGGCATCCAGCTGATCCAGAGTTTCACCAGCAAGCATTTTGAAATTTTTAAATTTTTGAACAAAGAACAAATAATTTATTCTCCTTAATTTGTTCGATCCTTTTACAAATTATGGTCACTTATCCCAAATATCTTTTTGCGATTCACAAGATTTGACTTTGTTGAACATGGCTTTGTCAACATTTTGTAGAGAATATTCTTGGCCACATTGTCCAGGTTATATCTCTTTCTATCATCGTTTGTCCATTCAAATCCTTGGTTTTTCAACCATGGTTGGTCTTGCTTCAAAGAACAATGCCTTCTTCTCCTCTCGCGCAAACTTGCTCTTCTTACAAAATGTTGACTTTGAGTATTTGTTGTGGCCCATCCTCTATCACAAGCCACATTTCATCATGTAATGCGAGAGAGATGAGCCTCGCATAAGAATTTTTAATCATCAAATTCTTCAACAATGAAAATTGGAATGCGAGTTAGATTTGCTTCCATGATAATAACATTGCTTAAAAGATGAAAGACTTTGAAAAACACAAGTGTTAAAACCTTTTGAAAAGATAGAGATCTAGTTCAAGAACCAAAGTCGCGGAAGGCTCAATGAACCAACCACCCTGATACCACTTGTAGGTCCCAAGGGGTGTGGTGTAGAGTTTAGGAAGGGGGGTTGAATAAACCTTATCAAATTTTCGATTTAGTCCTTTTAAAAATATCCAACAGAGTTGACTCAAACAGTTGTGTCCTTGACTTGACTGACACTTCTCACAGATGTTCCTCAGCTGACTCTCCTTCAGTCAAATCCTTGACTTCCTTCATGGCCTTACTCAACTTAACAACATTTATATCCAATCTTAGGCTAAACAGGTACAGGCTTTTTACTGACATCATAATTACTGCTGATGCCATGCCCAAAACACTCCAGCTCGCAGAAAACGAATGCGTTTTATCACTTAGCTCTTAAATACCTCAACTATCTTCTATAAGTGACTTAACTCTGCTTCTCTCTTCACATAATAAGCATTCAGATGTCCAGCTAACTCGATACATCGGACTAGCCATCTTGACTGTTTCACTTTGCTGAAAAATGAAACTTTGTTGATTTCCAATACTCTCTTCTTTGGCTCTGCTGATTGAGTCTTCTGAGCCTCTTAACTCAGATCAATCAATCCAAGTTCATTTTTAAGTTCTTCAAATCTTGATTCACATAATGGCTCGTGAATATATCATCCAACCGCATATCGGTTGATATGTATTCCAATGCGATATCTTTCTTTTCAACGTGATCTCTTATAAAATGATATTTGACATCAATGTGCTTTGTTCTTGAATGCGGTATTGGGTTCTGGGTAATTGCAATAGCATTTGTATTATCACACATAATTGGAATATTTTTTTCTTCTATATCATAATCTCTCAGATGTTGCCTCATCCATAACACTTGGGCACAACAAATTGCCGCATCTATGTACTACGCTTGAGATGTGGATGTTGCTATTGAATTATATTTCTTTTTGAATCAAGAAACTAATCTATTTCCAAGCATTTGATAGGTACCTGATGTACTTTTCCTATCTACTATACATCCATCATAGAGTCTGAGTAACCAACTAGCTTAAATCCTCCATCATTTGGATACCATAAGCCAACTTCTTGGCATTCCTTAAAATACCTTAGGATTCTCTTGGGCACCATGTGACTCTCTTTTGGTGCAAATTGAAATCTAGCACATACACCTACAACAAAGGTGATGTCTGGCTTACTTGTTGTTAAATAGAACAATGATCGAATAAGGGCTCTATTTATTATTTGATCTACAGCTTTGCCATCTGCATCCATATATATCTTGACTTATGTATTCATGGGAACCTTTACTGATGGCTAGTCTTCCATACCAAATCTCTTCATTAAATCTCTGGTATATTTGGTTTAACTTATGAAGGTTCCTTCCTTCATTTGCTTGACTTGAAGACCTAGAAAGAAAGTCAGCTCTCCCATCATACTCATTTCAAACATCCTTTGCATGAGTTTTGAAAATTTGTCACACAGCTCTTTGTTTGTGGATCCAAAGATGATGTCATCCACATAAGTTTGAACAAGCAATATACTCTCCACATCTTGAATTCTGAAGAGTGTTCTATCAACCTTGCCTTTTGTGAATCCATTGTCAATAAGAAATTGAGACAATGTGTCATACCAGGCTCTTGCTGCTTGTTTCAATCCATACAATGTTTTCTTGAGCTTGTAGACTTTATCTCCAATAGTTTTCTGCTCGAAACATGGAGGTTGTTCCACGTAGGCTTCTTTTTCCAAAAGTCCATTTTAAAAATGCATGGATAGACTCTTCTCGTAACCATAGTCCTCTTGTTCACCATCTATAAGCTTTACTCTTAGCCGAGTATCCCAAAACGATACCTTCATCGGCTTTAGCATCAAAATCTTTTAAGTTGTCCTTCCCATTATTGTGAATGAAGCACTTACATCCAAAGATGTGAAAATATCCAACATTTGGCTTCCTCCCCCCGTCCAAATTTCATAAGGCGTTTTGGACAACCCGCTTTTTATCATTCACGATTTTGAGTGTAGCAAGCAAAAGATTAATGGCTTGAGCCCAAAATCTCTTAGAAAACCACTTGACTAACATGGTCCTCGCAACTTTCTTGAGAGTTCCGTTTCTTCTTTCAGCTACTACATTCTCGTTGTTAAATTCTTGCATTGACGACTCATGAGCAATACCATTTTCAATGCAATTCTAAGTTATAATTCCATTGATAAACTTAGTCCATCTATCGACCTTATCTTTATAATGGTTTGACTCTTCTCATTTTGAACTCTTCTCATCACCGAGGATCCGTAAGTCCAAGCGGCTACGATAATCTAGAGGGGTGAATAGATTATATCCATCTTTTCGATTTCGCCCTCTTTTTACAATCGAATGCTCAAACACAATGATAAAGGTGTGGAATGTAAACAACACACGTTGACTTAAAGAGGTTCAACCCACCTAGGGCCTAATCCTCTACCACCCCAAAGATATCCTGGATGGATTTCAAAAAAAAAAATTTTATTAATTACCAAAATTAATAAAAATTCAACTTACAACACCTTGAAGAGTACCACACTCTTCTTCAACGCCACCTTTGGAGATTACCACAATCTCCTTTTGAAGATTATCACAATCTTCCTTCAATCGCACACCTTGTGAAGATTACCACAATCTTCAACCTTGAAGAATACCAAATTCTTCAACACCTCAATAAGAAGATCACCACAATCTTCTTCACCTATCACCTAGATCATCCAAGTGTGTTCTTACCACAAGAACACTCACAATGATATTTTGTGTTTGAATGATAACCAAAAATCAAGATTACAACTCAATAATGAATAATACAATTTGAGTGCAAGGTGTAATCAACAATAGCCTAGACCTCAAGGATGTGAAAGTGATAAGCTAGGCAAATTTACAACAAGAATGATAACAATGAAAGACTAAGTATTTGCTCAAGTGTATCTTGTTGTGTTGTATCTCAATTTCTGGTATTGGTTGCTCCAAAACTTCCTCTATTTATAGGAGATGATTGATCAAGCATAGGCTCCTCTTGGGGATTGAAAATCTACAGAAAAATACAATTAAAATCAAGAATATAGCTGTTAGAAATCAATCCCACAATTTAAGGAAATGTGTCTGTCAAAACGGTCATATTTTTGTTGTCAATACAGGCGACGGCCGCATTTAAAATAAGAGAAATAAGAACACTTTGAAAATTTCAACAGGCGACCGGCCGACATAGGCTTCGGCCCAGTCGACCGCCTCAACCGGTCCCCTAATTAAAAAGACGAAGAGATTTTGTTCTGTTTCAATGCCAAACATGTGTACTGGCCGATCATTGGCGATCGGCCGACCGACGGCCGACGCGCCTGCATGGCACGGCCGACCGCTATTTTTACTTCCGTCTCATTTTCTGTTTCTAAAAACATCTTCGTGCACGGGTTGCCCTATAGAGGCCGACCGGTCACCACGAGACGTAAATGTTGTCCAATTTTTGTCAAAAATAAAACTCAAGAAATACTCTGAAAATTCAGTAAAAACATTTTAAACTAATCGGGAGTATTTAGACAACATTTGAAAATCTTGTTATAGGAGTAAAAACCCATTGATATAAAATCATTAAAAGTGTTGTCCATTATTATCAAAAATAAACTTGAGGAAATACTCCGGAAAGTATTAAAACCATTTTAAATCATTTAGAAGTATTTGGACAACCTTTAAAAACATTGTTTTGGTGATAAAATAAAATCATCAAAATTAAGATAAAAACATGTATCAAACAATATCCCCCTTTTTGATGATTACAAACCAAAACAATTTTTACACCAACTAAGAGAGCGATTTTAGAAATGATTTTCCGGTAAAAACATTTGACCGTTTGGAAGCCACCAAAATTTCCAAAAATATTAAAGCAACCAAGTAGGGAGTAAATATTTTTCAATAATAAGCACAAGCTCCCTCTATCAACAAGTTGTTAGGAATTTTATTGTTTAGATTTTGATGAATGCCATGTAAAACTTAGAATAGAAAGTTGGCACCCCAATTCTTGTTTTAAAATGCATTGTAATAAATAGAGCTAGCCAAGGTTGAGTTAAGGCGAATACGCCCTAACATGCAAGAAGACAATCAAGATCGAAGGAAGACTCACGCGAGACAAGAGTATGGCAAAGAAGAGTAGACAGAAACTCTATTTTGGAGAAGCGGTGAGATGCAAACAGTGGAGCATCGATCAAGTCAACTCAAGAAAAGCCAAGTCTCAAGTTGAAGTGACAAGAGTCATCCAATGATTGGAAGGCGACTCTAAGTCACCTGGGAAAGCAAGGAAATGCGATCAAGTCGAGATAATCGTAAAAGAACCGTTACGAAAATCAAGAGATTTACTTAAACAAGTAATATCTCCATACCACCTTTCTCGGAGTGCTCGGTCCCGAAGCGTGCAAAAGGAATGAACCAATGGGAAGCACCACACCGTGTCGAACTCGAAAAGGTGAAAGAACAATTCATACGAGGAAATGGCAATTCCAAGAACGCAAGCCAACGACGCAAAGTGACTTTCAAAAATAAGCCTATCTCTTTAACGGGCAAATTTTTGAAAGTTCACTATAAAAGGCTGAGGAGTTTGTTTGAGAAAATAAAAATGACACACATGTGAGATAAACAAGCATATCGTAAAAAGCGAAATATTCTCAATCCTCAAGCCTTCACATTACGAAGTACATCAATCCAACACTCACCGTGAAGGAAAGAGAACTTCAATCGGTTGAAGAGGAAACTTTTGAAGAAAAGGGGTCTACATTCCGGAAAGGATTGTAGAAAGGTTCAAGATTGAACCAAGTCTTAAACTCTTGGAGGGCTTCGTGATCAAATCCAAAGAGTTTGAGCAAGTGAGTCAGTAGTAACAAGGCAAAACTGCCTTGTGAAGAAGCCGAGTCGTCACGAGAAGCCACCAGTGATCAAGGCGTCTCAGGCCCATCGAGTCCTTAAGGATCAAGTCGGCTACTGTGATCAAGACTTGTATCCGGACTGTACCACTTTGTAAACGATCATTACTTAGTGGATTCCTCCGGGAGTTGGAGAAGAGAGGAGTAGAAGAATTACCCCATCTTCGAACCTCTATAAAAATTTCATTGTGTCATTTACTTTTCAAAGACTTTAATTCTTGCATTATTAATCGCTTATATCTCACGATAAATTTGCTATCCACCGATAATTTATAAGTACTAAATCAAGCTCTAAAATCTTGCTTAATCAAACTTAAGGGTGTTAAGTCTTCCAATGAAAATAAAACCACAACAGTTAAATTATAGCCAACAACCGAAGTTACTCCATCAATGACTTTGAGTCTGAGAGAGATTAACTCTACTGAGTGACTAATTCGATCGTCCATCAAGGACACATGTGTAGAATCAACTCAGAGATTTAAAAGGACTAAATCGAAAATTTGGTAAGGTTTATTCAACCCCCCTTCTAAACCTTACACTTACACCCCTTGGGACCTACAAGTGGTATCGGAGCGGTTGGTTCATTGAACCCTCCATGACCGTTTAATTGAACTAGATCTCCAAACTTTTCAAAGTCCGCTTTAGTACTTAAACCTTCAAAACTCATTTTTATTAAAAAGTCATTATCATGGAAGCAAATTTAACACGCATCCCTATGTTCACTATCGAAGAATTTGATGATTGGAAAATTCGTATGCAGGCTCATCTATCAAAGATTACATGATGAGATGTGGATAGTGATAGAAGATGGGCCTCTGCAAATATTAAAGGTGAACACAAAACAGTACGAAGAGCTGCAGTGAAGGAGAAGAAGATGTCTGCTCCCGGACCGATCGTGGTTGAAAAACCAAGAACCGAGTGGACAAATGATGACAGAAAAGATACAACCTGGACAATGTAGCCAAGGACATCCTTTACAAAACCTTGACAAAGCCATGTTCAATAAAGTCAAATCTTGCAAAACGGCTAAGGAAATGCTGGGACAAGTTGACATTGATTTGTGAAGGCTCGAGCAAATCAAAGAAAACAAATTATCAGTGGTACATACAGAAATTTGAAAACTTCAAAATGATCTCGGGGAGAGAACCTGGATCAACTAGACGCTCGGTTCACGTAAATCACAAATGAGTTGTCTCGCACTTGGAAAGGAATATACACAGAAGAAATGTGTATGAAAATCCTAAAAAGTCTTCCAAATGAATGGGAAATGAAGGTCATGGCACTCGAGACATTCCATGGACTTATCAAAGACATCCAACCATGAACTATTCTCGGACCTCAAAGCCTACGAGTTTGAGCCGAGAAGAAAAGACCAGGAAGAGACAATTTGTACCCAAAACAAATGCTCTAATTGTTAAAGATGGGAAGAGAGCCGAGGTCAAAGAAGTCATAGACCCGGAAAGAAATAGCCCGATGGTCAAAAGATTCAATAAGTTCTTCAATAAGAACTACAAGAGAGGAAAGGAGAATCTTCCGAGAAGACACTCACTCCCTCCAAATCAAGGGAAGACAGCCAACCAAGAGAACAGATCATCAAAAAGTTGAGTATCAAAGGGCTGAAAACTCAAGAATGGAAAGAGTCGATCAAAAGGTCAATATCTATGTTGGAACCAGACAACCAGGTCACTATGCCATTGATTGTTCATATCTTGTAGTCAACAAGTACAGGGATGAAGAAGAAAGAAAGGTCTTGAGAGAAAGAAGACAAGAAAAGAAAAAGGCAATGATGGCTGCAGAGATCACGAGACAACCAAGTCAAGAGAGAGACAATGATTCGAGAGCAAAGAAGTGACTACTCAAGTGACTCAAGAAGAAGCCCCGATCCGCTTGATGGCCAAAGAACAAGATCAAGAAGATGAGGTACAATCTAACTCAACAAACTCAGACACTAGTGATAGTGATTGTGACACACACACTTCATCACCTACTGATCTTTATGATTCATTAGGCAAAATGATGAAAGATTTTGAACACATTAAATCCTCACACACACTATTGAATGAGGAAAACAGCCTACTCAAAAGTCAAAACTCAAGGCTGACTAAGGAGCTGAGTACTCTAAGTCAAATAGCTAATGAGAATGAAAGTTTAAAGGCTGAAAATGCTAAATTAATAGCAGAAATTGCTGCTATAGAAAAGAGGGAGAATGACCTCAAGAATGTTATTGCCTCATTCACTAAGGCATCTAAATCATTGGATGATCTTATTATGAGTCAAAGAGAATGTGGAGACAAGACAAAGCTTAGATTTAATTCCTCTGTGCTATGTCAAACCTCCGTGAGTAATTTTGGAAAAAGGATCTTCAAGTCATGAAGAGTCCGAAAAATCCAAAACTCCAAATGTTGCACACACATTCACTCCAAAGCACAATAATAAGCAAACTGGCCTCGATTACAAAGGAAAAGGAAAACACCGATTAAGTGTCTTTGAAAGGACAACCGAAGAGATTCACCGAGTCCTCAAAGAAACTCCAAACAAAAATACTCTGTGAAGAAGAAGCAGAGCTACCAAAAATCCCGAAAAATCCATAAAAGAAATACATATGACGGAATGGTAGAAAATATCCAAGCCAAGCTAATTGGAATAATGTGAACTATCAAAGATGACTTATGGAATATAAGCCCAAATGGCAAAGGCCTAGAACTCAAGAAAGGCCATTCCAAAAGTATAAGAGCTTTCATCAAAGACACATATGCACCTAGGCACTACACTCAAAGACACCACAATCACCCAAGAAAGGCAATTGCTAAAACACATATGCAGCATACAGAAAAAGAGACAATTTGTATGAACCTAAAATCCCCAAGCAATTTGCCAGGATTAATTATGATTATGGCACGATAGATGGCAACCTCTTAGAGTCAAATCATTTGGCTATAAGTTGGTTGGATCATCTTACAATTCTAAGCCCTCAGACCTGCATAAGTATGGGTACCTAAAACTTAATTTCCTTGATTGCGTTTCAAGGAACAAGAAAAGCCAAGGAACATGGTACATGGATAGTGGCATTCCGGACATATGATAGGAAATAAGAAAAATCTGTCAAAATTCAAGGAAGTTAAAGGAGCAAAAGTCATATTTGGAGGAAATGAAGCTCCTGGTGAAATAAGAGGCATTGGATCCATCAAGAGGAATGGATTAGAAATCACAGATGTTGCATATGTTGAAGGACTCAACTTCAACTTATCGAGCATCACAACTCTGTGACAAGGGCTACAATGTTGGATGCAACATGGGTATGTGCCAAATCAAAGATATTGAATCAAATGAAGTGGTCTTTGCAAGGATGTAGACAAAAAATATGTATGTAGTGGATTGGTCAATCGCAACACCCAAAGACTGCTGTCTACTAGCAAAGAGTACAAATGAATCAAGTTGGTTGTGGCACAAAAAGCCGAGTCACTGAATTTCAAAACGATTAACAAGGTCGGCAAGAAGTCATCTTGTGAAAGGACTTCCGACTCAGTATACAAGAAGGAGAGTATATGTGACGCATGTCGAAGGAAAACAAATCAAGTCGTCATTCAAAGAAAAGACATGCCCATCCTCAACAAGAATATTGCATCCGCTTCATATGGATCTATTTGGCCCAAAGGAACCAAAAACAAAGATAAGTGGAAAGAAATACACCTTGGTGGTAGTAGATGACTACTCAAGATATACATGGACAATATTCATGTGTAAGAAGAAAGAAACTCTACAAAAACTACCACAAAATGATGAAAAGGATTCAAAATGAGAAGAGTCAAACCATTATCAAAATAAGATCGATAGAGGAACCGAGTTTGTCAATGGAATAATAACTCGATTGTATTGAGAATGGTGTTGGTCATGAACTATCGGCAAGGACTCCACAGTGGAGAATGGAGTTGCGAAAGAAGAAATAGAACCCTCAAAGAAGCGGAAGGACCATGTTAGTCAAGCGAGTTACCAAAAAGATTTTGGGCTGAAGCAATCAACACAAATTGCTACACTCAAAACAAGATGTATGATAAATAGACGGCTAACAAAGACTCCCAAGCCGCACACCAAGCTTATGATTGGATATAAATGTTTGCCGCATTAAATACGAGACATGAAATGCTCAATAAGCGTCGCGAAAATCCAAGCCATTGATTTCGATCACAATTCAAAACCACCCGCACGTCCTTTCATAAACCATATTTAAACCATTCTCGTCCGTTTCTCTCTCACACTTCTAAAAACCTGCTTCATCTCTTTCTCTCAAAAGCAAAGGCAAAATACTCTCGAAACCCTATCAATCTTCAAATCATTTTCTCGTTTTTCCTTGAAATAATCCCGAGAAATGGCACCAACTTATGACTTTACCAAGTTAGGAAAGCAAATCCACACCGCTCTACGGTGGATTTTGACGGAATGATGAAACAGGGTCCGACGACACCCTGGTGAAGCAAATCGCCGAGAAGTTGGAAACGTCCGGACTAAAACCGTTTCTAACGCTAGAATATCCGATGACCTATGTGGAGGAGGTCGCACAATTCTACGTGAATGCCGAGATTCACGATGAAAGAATCAAGTCTTCTGTTCACGGAAAGCGGTGACTATCACGCCAAGATTTTGGTGAACATTGCTCACTACCGCCAGGAAGGAGCATCCGAGATTAAAGAAGCCGATGTAAACTTGGGCCGACGCATGGAAAGAAATAGCCAAGTCCGACTTTGCCGATAAAATAATATACACAAAGAGCAAGAGATCACAAGGAGGATTATCACAAGTTGTTGGACATAGTTGCCAAATGTATCGACATCAAATTTGGCGGCTTTGACCAATCACAAAGGCAAAGCTGATTGTAATGGCTGCAATCATCGAAGAAAAGAAGATAAATTGGGTTGAGTTTGTCTCACAGCAGACTCTCTGCCCTTAACGTGGGAAACAAGTCCTTCAAAGAAGATGGCTCATTTGGAGGATCCCTATGATATGGCCTAGTGATTGGCCGGCTATTGGAGGTGAAAGGAGTCCCTCTTAGACATGGGAAGGCATTCCATGTTAACAAGAGGATGTTCGAGCAAACCTCTCTCGGCGCACAAGAGAGCTTACGCCAAGAGAGCGACACTGTGAGGGGGAATCACCGACCCAAGATACAAAATTGTTTCCTCTCCAGCCAAGAAGAAAGTCGCCCCTGCCTCCTAAGAAGATCGCCGCCCCTGCAAAGAAAAAAACCAAACATGCTCCTGCGCTGCAAGCAGAGTCACCGCCCCTGGCCCAAGAACTGTGTCTCCCCCCCTGCAGGCAGGGTCGAGAAGGACTCACAAATACCTTCTCCGATCGTCAAAAGGAGGAGAATCGACAAACCAAGACGGCCGGCTCCTCGAAACAAACACCAAAGACGCCCCCGCCGCACAAGACTCGAAGACACCGTCTCAACCAGAAATCCCTCCGTACAAACTAGAGACGAAGACGGATTATCAAGCGCTCCGAGTGGAGAAACCAAAGAGTCAGCCACTCGGCTAGAGAAGATACTGAGATCGGCCGGAGAAGTAGAGTCTCCGGATGTAATTGATGAAACAACCAAGTCTCTGAAGGCGATCAGCAGAGGCAATCAAGACACAAACTTGTAGTTCACTCACCAAACACAAGAAAAACCGCCAGCAGCGAGATAGTGATGTAATGATCCTATCTCCACCTTACCCGGACATCCAAAATCGTCTGCGTGAGTGGAGGAAATGGAAATTGAGCAAGTCAAGGGAACAGTTCAATGACCTCGAGTTTATAGAAGAAGAAGAGGAACTGCTAAATTTCCTTGGATTAACTCATCGTGCTCGGCTCTGGATGAAGACAATCGCACGTACATCCTGCAGATCTACAAGGACAAGGAGAGAGAAAAGCAAGCCGAAGAAGCCGAAGCACGTGAGAAGGCAAGCATCGCCTATCTCCTAAGACCACGTAACACACACATCCTCTCCTTGATGTCTTCTCGATGCGCTGATGAAACCGGAGAATGCCGCCGCCACGTAAGAGTTACAAATGCAGCAAGCATTGCACGAGTCCGTAATCCTTCACGAGCAAAGATTAATGGAGGGACCAGGAGAGTCCTCCGAACACACCGAAATTGATCCAATGGGAGTGGTCCAAAGAAATCGCCATCGTTGTTGCCGCCACCACTTCCCCACTCACTCGGAAGAAGGCAATAAGGAGATGGCGATGAAACGGGACAATGGGGACCCCAACGAGCCAACCCCGATTGAAGGTGTTTTACCACCGCCCAACGGGCCGAACATTCAAAAGACACAAATAGGAGTTTGGAGATGAGTGACCCCATTCCAAGTCACTCACCTCGGTGCGCCCCGAGGGGAAACTCCCTCCACCGCAGCCTAGGCCGGAGAATGCTTTGCGCAGATGACTCCACAAAGAATCAAGGAGGCGAAGGAGAGAAATTACAAACGCAAGAAGAACAACAAGTTGCCATCAACGAAGCTCGCATAGCTTGAGATCGTCTCACCGAGGTGCCAACTCGCTCAAGGCTAATGACGTTCTTTGCCGATGCGCAATCGAGGCACAGACCAAATGACCACTACCGGGAGTTAACACTGGCGATGAAAGTGCAATCCATGGGGTTGAGACTCCAATGGATGCCACCGTAGAAGACCCTAAGACATACCGACACGCCGAAAGGGTGGACTAAGGCCTCGCAGCAAAGAGAGACTACCGGAGGTAATGAAGGCCCACGGGAGGTTGAGACTTCCGGGGTAAAGAAGTCAAGTAGAGAACATCCCTCCTGCTATCATCGACCCATCCGAGAAGGAGATCGGCGCACTTCATGATTCCCAGACAACCCCGATGTCACTTTTCCGGGATCGGGAAGGCGAAGAAGAAGGCCGAGTCATCTCCCCATGACAAATCCAAAAGACTCACCAAGGATGTTCCAAGCACGAGCAAGTCGATCCCAAGACTACTCACAAACTTTTAATTTTGATGATGAGCCACCAATGGAAATCTCATCATCGTCCGATGACGCTCGATAAGGCCGAGGACCGATCTCATCGAAATGGAAAAATCACCGAGACCAACAAAGTCATTAAGACAAATGAGGCTCAAGAAGCCGGTCTACTTCACAACAAACCCACCAACAAGAGACCACCGCACAGCTCCTCAAGCTGCAGCAGATCGATTCCCAAAAGGACTTCACGCGCACCGCTCATCATGGAACAGATCCCGGTTGGCGGTGAGGAATCTTTTGTAAAATCTTTCCCGTTTTCACCGAGATACGAGAACTCCACGAAGAGTCGAAACGAACAAGCACGCTATCATAAACCAGCTCTGTTCTTCCATCGTACACCATTGTTCCAAATTATGACTTCGATCTTTGTCAGATGGCCATCACCGCAATGTAAGAATCAATTGAAGTTCGAGAAGTGTTCAAGGCACTCTTTGCCGAGGTTGAACGGATGGAGAGGCATCGAGCCTCTTTGGACATGCGATCGACAACAGAGATGCCACCCTCACAAATGATTTAAGAGGCATAACATTCGGATAAGGAATGGTGGCAACAAAGAAGAAACAATGCGTGTGGAACAAGTGAGATACTTGAACATTGTTCAACAAGTCTCCGGTGTGGAGAGTCGAAATGCCGATGCAAAAACGGCCGAGAGAACACATTGAGCATATGCATGAAGCTCACACCGCGAGATCAAGGCTGCTGCGTGAGCAAAATACAAATGATCTACAATTTGGAAGAACACATGACAAGAAAATTCAGCCTTCTCATGGCCGAGATGAAGCGATTTCAAAGAGAATCCAACGCTACTCGATCCAATTCCGTGTTGCATACAACGCAAAGAGACTTGAAGCAAAACTCAACCATCGAAGACTTCGACTTCATGCTTGCCAAAGATGTTCCCTGGGTTCCTCTATCCTTTGATGATGCCAAAAAGGGGAAGAGGAATACCTCAAAGCGCTAACATCCGGCGAGAAGAAAGAAAGGCAATGAGAAGGGAAGATCACCGAGGAAGTTTTGAAACAGAAGAAAGGAAAGCTTGTTGAGGGGGAAGGATCAACGATGTGACATTGATGATTGGACAAACCCCCAACAAGGTCCTGTCCTCACACAATGACATTATCGAAAAACTCCCGTGACTCGCCACTCCAACACTCTGCTTTGTATCTATGGGCCGAAAAGAGAAAAACAATTGAAGCGGGGATGAAGGAAGTGGAAGGAAGAATGGATGCCAGGGTGATGAACATCTTGAAAGAACATGGAGGCATTCCAAGTGAGAGAGAGACACTTATGCCATCTCGGATGTCGGGACAGAGCCACGACGGTCGATGAATTTAAAACGCTCGAATCGAGGGATACTTTGCAAATATGTCTATGGCTCAAGCTTGGGACTGATGGGAAAAAGGTCTCACGTTATGTGAAGAAGGCCGACAGCGGCAGACAACCGGCGATCACTCTGCTGGTCACTCCGCCGTCACTCACCGAAAGAAGAAGACCCTAGTACAAAGATACGCCCGCAGGTAGAGGAAGAAGCGTGAGTGGAGGAAGAAGCTTGGACCTGGGCCTCCGCCCAAGAATATTGAATCGTAGATCCGGGAAAGAAAGGAGGGATCTCTTTGGGCCGGGCTTGACCAAGTGGCAAATTTGAAAGTGGCTAAAACTAACGCCGAGTATGCAAAAAGATTAGAAGAAGAAAACAAGAGACAAACTCAATGCTATGGGAGGAGAGACAGAAAGAATAAGAAGAGATGAAGCCGCTGCCGAAAGCGTGAGAAGAAAAAGAAGGCAAAAAGAATGACGACGAGAAAAAGAGAAGAAGAAGAGAAGAAGATCTTTGATCAAGATGAAAGAAGAAGGAGACAAATGAAGGAGATGAAGTGTTCTTTGTCCAACCCCTCGTGTATTTTATCTTGTAAATACATACAATGTAAGTCTTCAAATAAAGCTATAAATTCTTTATTTTCGTGTAGACAAATATGTGCTCGATACACCTTGTAAACAGATTGTGTAAAAGAACAGAATGATATGATCAATAAACGGATCTATTCTCACGCATACATTCTATGTCAATACACTATCTCAGTATGTATCTTTGCTATTTGCATTTTTGAATGGTTTAAGTTTTGTCATCATCAAAAAGGGGGAAATTGTTATGAATTTTATTGTTTAGATTTTGATGAATGCCATGTAAAACTTAGAATAGAAAGTTGGCACCCCAATTCTTGTTTTAAAATGCATTGTAATAAATAGAGCTAGCCAAGCTGAGTTAAGTCACCTACGCCCTAACATGCAAGAAGACAATCAAGACTGAAGGAAGACTCACGCGAGACAACCGAGCATGGCAAAGAAGAGTAGACAGGAACTCTATCGGAGAAGCAAATGAGATGCAAACAGTGGAGCATCGACAAGTCAACTCAAGAAAAGCCAAGTCTCAAGTTGAAGTGACGGAAGAGTCATCCAATGATTGGAAGTGACTCTAAGTCACCTGGGGAAAGCAAGGAAATGCAACAAGTCGAGATAATCAGTAAAAGAACCGTTGCACAGAAATCAAGAGATTTACTTAAACAAGTAATATCTCCATACCACCTTTCTCGGAGTGCTCGGTCCCGAGCGTGCAAAAGGAATGAACCAATGGGAAGCACCACACCGTGTCGAACTCGAAAGGTGAAAGAACAATTCATACGAGGAAATGGCAATTCCAAGAACGCAAGCCAACGATCACAGAGTGACTTTCAAAAATAAGCCTATCTCTTCAACGGGCAAATTTTTGAAAGTTCACTATAAAAGGCTGAGGAGTTTGTTTGAGAAAATAAAAATGACACACATGTGAGATAAACAAGCATATCAGAAAAACTGAAATATTCTCAATCCTCAAGCCTACATTACGAAGTACATCAATCCAACACTCACCTGTGAAGGAAAGAGAACTTCAATCAGTTGAAGAGGAAACTTTTGAAGAAAAGGGGTCTACATTCCAGGAAGGATTGTAGAAAGGTTCAAGATTGAACCAAGTCTTAAACTCTTGGAGGGCTTCGTGATCAAATCCAAAGAGTTTGAGCAAGTGAGCTGTAGTAACAAGGCAAAATTTGCCTTGTGAAGAAGTTCGAGTCGTCGAGAAGCCACCGAGTGATCAAGGCGTCTCCCAGATCGAGTCCCTAAGGATCAAGTCGGCATTTGTGATCAAGACTGTATCTGGACTGTTACCACTTTGTAAACCGATCATTACTTAGTGGATTCCTCCAGAGTTGGAGAAGATAGGAGTAGAAGAATTACCCCATCTTCGAACCTCTATAAAAATTTCATTGTGTCATTTACTTTTCAAAGACTTTAATTCTCGCATTATTAATCGCTTATATCTGTGATAAATTTGCTATCCACCGATAATTTATAAGTACTAAATCAAGCTCTAAAATCTTGCTTAATCAAACTTAAGGGTGTTAAGTCTTCCAATGAAAAATAAAACCACAATTGAATTAAATTATAGCCAACAAAATGAGTTACTCCATCAATGGCTCACCGAAATCGCTTGAGAGATTAACTCTACTTGAGTGACTAATTCGATCCATCAAGGACACAAATGTAGAATCAACTCTGTAGATTTAAAAGGACTAAATCGAAAATTTGGTAAGGTTTATTCAACCCCCCCCTTCTAAACCTTACACTTACACCCCTTGGGACCTACACAAGTATATCAAGAATAATGTAAAAGCAATTTTCCATAAGCTAAAAGCTTTAGCTTTTACAATTTGTTTAAGAGCTTATAAGCTCCCCCTGTCACAAAACATCATTAAACAATTATATAAGTCCATCAAGAAACAATTGGACTAAGAACAGATCACAACTTATGGCTTTTATGAGCCATAGCTTATAGCTTTTATGACAAGCTTTTATTAGCTTCTTTGAGCTAATGAGCCAATATCCTGTTTTTCTCCCCCTTTGGAATCATCAAAAAGAATGTTAGGATGGTGAAAACACCATACAATAATATCAAAGCGCCAAAGGGACGGTTTAATAACCATTGAACAATTAAAGCATAATAATCCAAGGAAAATGGGAGAATTGAAACATAAGAGATCCATAAGCTCATTAGTAAGCTAAAAACATGATTTCAAAAAGATTTTAAGACATTTTGAAGCAAGAGAATCATGTAGAAGTTGAAAGTTTCATAGCGACATTTCAACAAACACCTTGGTGCGTGAGAAATAAAAGAGTTTGCATATAGTCCTTGTAAAGGTTTCAAGCCAAAAATTTTCATATCATCAATCAACCTCATTCCAAAGCTCAAAAAGATTATATGCACCATATGCAACAATTTGTTCATCAAATAAGAAGCTCAAAGTAGATTCTCAAGGGTTCAACCCAATTGAGATAAGCTAAGAATGATCAAGGCATTACAAATGCCAAAAATTAGAGCATCCATCAAGTAATAAGTCATGCTTTAAACAATACATGTATCAAATGTCCCAACATATCCATCTAAGCATAAAGATCAAAGCATTAAGAGAAGCACTTTTACCATCAAGTACTTCATACCAATATTCAAACCAAGCCATATAAGAGTATTTTTACCATCAAATACTCCATCAAAATAATGATCATCCACAAGTCATTTTCAACTTGCAATTTTAACCCTTTTAAGAAAAACAAGCAAATATCATTAGTACAAATTAGTTTTACAAAGGTTCATCAAAATACAAAGCAATATTAATGAAAATGCTAGAAAGTAAAGGGGGTGGGGACATCATTCCTCATCCGAGGAGAAGCAAGATCCGGGAATAAAATCCTTGATGAATTTCTTTAACTTGCCGATAGACTTTTGCATTTTGGAGGTCTTTTGCTCCAAAGCCGCATACCTCGTCTCATGAAAGGCCCTCATCTCATCAAATTCGCCTTGAGTATACCTCCTGGCGGTTGAGCACCTAGATTACCCTCCGGATTGCTCGGTTCGCCTTCTTCCGCCAATATTGCGGCCTCGGCGTCATCAAAGTAGTCATTAGGATCGGGGGACTCTTGACCTCTTCCTCTAGACATTTTGGTTGGTCGGATGTCCATATTATTGCGCATCGTGACCATTTGGGAGATGTTATCAATGTCGAAGTCATTTTGAAATACTTCCGAGTTACACTCCGACGAAGGTAGTCCCGATTGAATAAGAAGTTTACAAATCCAATTTCCCATAACCAACTTCTTATTACCTTGAGTGATGGACTCAATTAGACATTGAATAAGTATGGCACCAAAGTTAAGTGGTTCCCTCCTGGCAATCTTATAAGTCAAAAAGTAATCCATGTTGCTAGGCATCTTTCCCGACTTACCACAAATGCAATATGAGACAATGACCGACAAAATACGATGCTCAAGTGTCATTGCCAACAAAGAATACTTTGGCCATACTCCCAAATACGTCTTTACTTCTTTCATTGATACCCCCAACATTTCATCATTCCAAGTCCCACAAGAGAAATAATCCCAACCACCTTCTCTAAAAGCCGGCAAATATCATTGGGAGTCCATCTAAAATGACGACCCTTTACAAGCGAATTAACGGCAATCGGCTTTCTTTCATTATCATATTGCACCCACATATTAGCATAAAAATGTTGGATAATATCATCATCATACAAAATATAAGCATGCTCCCATAGATACATCCAACCTTGCTCCTCAAAAAATCCTCTAATAGTAGGATACTCATTTGTAAATGAACTAAAACGACACATTTTAGTCCGAGCAATAGATTTTCCTCCCATTCCCGAATCCTCATAATACCATTCCGCATACTTATTGATGAAATTAAGAACATTGTGGGAATTAGGGGCTTGAGTAACAAAGGATTTTTACCTTTCGCCCAACGGCAATTTTGGGAGCGAAATAGTTCCGCGTAGCTCGGTAATTTGGGCCCGAGAGAGAATGGGATTTTGAACATTATCACCTTCTTGAGCCACGTTTCTTTGAGCGGCTCGAATATCCCTTTGTTCGGCTTCCTCTTGCCGATTTCTTGACGAACCCTCTCCGCCCCTTCTACGCTTGGAGATGGGATTTCGACCGTGGAATTCTTTGGGGAGCCATATATATGTAAGATTCTTGTGAAAATAAGAAGATTAGCAACAAGAATCGTGAAAATGATGAAGAATTGAAGATTTTGAGGGAAGGGGATGAATATACTGTTGCTATAAGGGTTTGGGATAATTCTTTCGTCTGATGAGAATCAAGACATAAGGGTTTTCCAAAACTCTATTTTTCACCCCAAAAGTTTTAAAACTTTGCAAAAAGATAATTTTGGACTATATCCAACAAATATGGATTTCGGAAAAACATATATTCGATAAAATCGAGACTTACCGAGTAGTGCCTTTTTTAAAGAAAATATTTGCAAAATCATTTAGGGGCACTTAAGGGTTAAAGAGAAATATCTTGAAAGATATGTGCATAAGCATAATATCGAGTTTAAAGAAAAATACGAGTAGACATACCTCGATAGTTTAAGAGACTTGATGACGTAATAGCCAATGAGTATGAAATATGAATCCTACACAATTCTTAGACAAAATTTGCATAGAAAATGCAAGTGTAGGCAAGTAATAGGAGATATCAAAAAGAGCTTATGCTATAAGATTTCATAAGAGATAATAAGCCACATAAGTCTAATTAAATGCTCAAAAGTTTTAGAAAATCATGCAAGGTCTACTTTTAAGAAAAATTTGAAATTTACAAATATATAAAGGACCTACATTGAAAATAAATACTTGAAGACTCATTTTGTAATTAAGACACAAAAAAATGTATAAAATAAAATGCATATATGAATAGGGAGATACAGTTTACCAATTACGCCGTTTCCATGGGTTGTGTCTTTCCCATTGTTGATGATATCTTCCCATTGAGAAGTCACTTTGTTGATGACGACTTCTTTGATTACTCCATGTCCAAGGTTTGTTACCTTCACGTTGTTGATGATGTCTTTGCCATTTCCAAGGACTATGTTCTTCCCAATTTTGATTATATCCTCTTCTTGGAAATTGGCTTTGTTGAGGATAGTTTCTCCTTCTTTGATCAAATGAAACGGTCATTTGATGTCTTCTTGGCGGTATGAATTTTTTCCGATCATTCTTTCGCCGGGTACCTAATATGACATTATTTTGTGGTACCCTCATGTGTTTGGG
This sequence comes from Rehmannia glutinosa, assembly GCA_016081115.2. NCBI lineage: Eukaryota > Viridiplantae > Streptophyta > Magnoliopsida > Lamiales > Orobanchaceae > Rehmannia > Rehmannia glutinosa. Next base: position 57,268,107 of record CM071927.1, on the reverse strand, counting down.
TCCTTTGGGATTAGTCTTGAGACTTTTAGGTCTCCAACAATAATTAGAGCTATTTCTAGCTCGACAAAAATTAGCCGTATGACCCTTTTTACCGCAATAAAAACATGTAATAATTCTAGGAGCATAATGACCATCATGCTTAGAGACTTGATTCTTTTTCATGTGATTGACACCCTTAGTCTTATGATCAAGTTCTAGTTTCGAATTATCACAACAATCAATAATATCATTGGTACTCAATTCGGATTTAGATAAATCCTTTTTCATGCAATTAATATCCTCAACGAGAGTACTATTTTCTTTTTCAAGGTTTCTAACCTTGTCAAGTGTGGTGGTGTGAGCACATGATAGTGATTCATAGGAAGTAAATAAACTATCCTTATTATTTTTCAAAATATTGAATTCCTTTTTCAAATTTTTGTATTTAACAAGTAAGCTTTGGAATTCATTTTGAAGTTCATCATAATCATTTTGCAAATCACTATAATCATTTTGAATGACAATATCATAGGAAGTAGAGGGTTTAAGACATACCTCATTTTCTTCCTTGATGCCCATAAAACAATATTCTACTTCTTCATAGTTGGAAGTTGTAGAAGGCTTGTTCCTTAGATTTGAGCTTGTATGACCTTGAGAAGTAGATGCTTTTGTTTTACTCCTTTCATTTGAAAATACTCCATAGATGGCTTGTAATTTTTGCCATACTTCATGTGCTGACTTTATTCCTACAATATGTTCATATTCTAAATTAGTAAATGAACAATACAAGATATTGAGAGCTTTACCGTTTAAGGAGATGATTTTCTTCTCTTCATCATTGAGCTTTTTGAAGCCTTTTGAGGTGTGTGGTGTATCTTTCATCGGAATGGATTCTCCATTAATGACGGTGTTCCAAATGTCGAACCCGCAACCTTGTAGATAGCATTCCATTCTTTCTTTCCAAAAATTAAAATTCTTGGAATCAAATAGTGGTGGCTTGGTGGTGGAGGTGCCGGATAAATGAGCTTTGTTCGTAGCCAACGATCGTTTCTCTTCACTCGCGATGTGAAACGAGCTTGCCAAAGAGTTTGGCTCTGATACCACTTGTAAGTCCAAGCGGCTACGATAATCTAGAGGGGGGGTGAATAGATTATCTCCATCTTTTCGATTTCGCCCTCTTTTTACAACTCAATGCTCAAACACAATGATAAAGGTGCGGAATGTAAACAACACACGTTGACTTAAAGAGGTTCAACCCACCTAGGGCCTAATCCTCTACCACCCCAAAGATATCCGGATGGATTTCAAAAGAAAAAGAATTTTATTAATTACCAAAATTAATACAAATTCAACTTACAACACCTTGAAGAGCACCACACTCTTCTTCAACACCACCTTTGAGATTACCACAATCTCCCTTTGAAGATTATCACAATCTTCCTTCAACGGCACCTTGTGAAGATTACCACAATCTTCAACCTTGAAGAATACCAAATTCTTCAACACCTCAACAAGAAGATCACCACAATCTTCTTCACCTATCACCTAGATCATCCAAGTGTGTTCTTACCACAAGAACACTCACAAGGATATCTTGTGTTTGAATGATAACCAAAAATCAAGATTACAACTCAATAATGAATAATACAATTTGAGTGCAAGGTGTAATCAAGAATAGCCTAGACCTCAAGGATGTGAAAGTGATAAGCTAGGCAAATTTACAACAAGAATGATAACAATGAAAGACCAAGTATTTGCTCGAAGTGTATATTGTTGTGTTGTATCTCAATTTCTTGTATTGGTTGCTCCAAAACTTCCTCTATTTATAGGAGATGATTGATCAAGCATAGGCTCCTCTTGGGGATTGAAAATCTACAGAAAAATACAATTAAAATCAAGAATATAGCTGTTAGAAATCAATCCCACAATTTAAGGAAATGTGTCTCATTGTCAAACGGTCATATTTTTTTGTCATTAATACACGATGCACCGGCCGCACGTAAATAAGAGAAATAAGAACACTTTGAAAATTTCAACAGGCGACCGGCCGACATAGGCTTCGACCGGCCGACCCTGTCTCAACCTGGTCCCCTAATTAAAAAAGACGAAGAGATTTTGTTCTGCTTCAATGCCAAACATGCAGTATCGGTCGACGCCTGGGCGACCGATCGACTGCCTATTTTTACTTCCGTCTCATTTTCTGCTTCTAAAAACATCTTCGTGCACGGGTTGCCCTATAGGGCGGCCGGTCGACCACGAGACAAAATGTTGTCCATTTAGTAAAAACCCATTGATATAAAATCATTAAAAGTGTTGTCCATTATTATAAAAAATAAACTTGAGGAAATACTCCTGAAAGTATTAAAACCATTTTAAATCATTTAGAAGTATTTGGACAACCTTTAAAAACATTGTTTTGGTGAAAAAATAAAATCATCAAAATTAAGATAAAAACATGTATCAAACAGATCTTCTTCGCAAGGTTTCTTTCTTTTAACACATAAATATTGTCTATGTGTATCTTGAATAATCATCTACCACCACTAGGGTTTATTTCTTTCCACTCATGCTAGCTGGTTTAACAGGATCAAATAAATACATATGCAATAAGTGTTGTAAAATATTGTGCGGGAGTCCGAAAAGAACAAAAATCGTGCTTGTAACGAAACGAAATGGAAAAAAACTCCGAGGCGTGCGAGAAAGCACTGCCCTTAAGGATTTTATTTCGTCAATCCCCGTGATTCAACAGTGTTCGAATGGCAAATGGGAAAATAAATCAGAACCAAGAGATTGTTACTTTTGATAGCAGTGAGAAAAAAGACGCAAGGGAAAAAGTCGATTGTATTTTTCTCTGTGTGTTTTCAAAGAATAGAAAGCGTTTCTTATATGTAGATCAAGCTTAACGAGTAGAAACGAAACACGTTTAACCAACCCCAAATATTAGGCTTCGCTTTTAAACGTTTTAATATTTTATAAAACACGATCGATTCAATTAATAGGATAAAGATGAGCCCATTTGAATTGGTAAAAAAATCAAGCCTTAAAATAGGAACAAAACATAGAGCCACAAAATTAATTTTAAAGTGGAAAACAAATCTGGTTGAGCTCAGACGCTATCGCACGCATGCGCAGGGAGGGGGCAAATCTGCGATTTTACACTTGAAACCATAAATTTGGCCTAGCTCTTTATGTGCGCGAGGCCTCCTTATTCTCTTGGCCCATTATTTCTTAGCCCATAAGGGTCACTCATTAATTGTAAGTCCTAAGGGGTGTAAGTGTAAGATTAGAAGGGGGTTGAATAAACCTTACCAAATTTTCTATTTAGTCCTTTTAAATATTCGAGTTGATACTACACGATGTGTCCTTGATGGACACCAATTTAGTTAATCAAGAGAGTTAGTCTCTCAAATCAACACTCAACGAGCCGTTGATGGAATAACTCAACCATTAGGTCTAAATTAACTCAACTGTGGTTTTTGTTTTTCACGAAGACTTAACACCCTTAAGTTTGGTTAAGCAATGATTTAGTGCTTGGTTTAGTACTTAGAAATTATCAAGTGGATAGCAAATTTACCAAAGATTTAAACAATTAAGATGCAGAATTAAAGTCTTTGAAATGTAAATGACACAATGAAATTTTATAGAGGTTCGAAGATGGGGTAATTCTTCTACTCCTCTCTTCTCCAACTCCCGGAGGAATCCACTAGGTATTGATCAAGATACAAAGTGGTAAATGTCCGTATACAAGTCTTGATCACACAAATGACTTGATCCTTTGGGACTCGATGCAGAGACGCCTTGATCACTCGGTTGGCTTCTCGTACGACTCGCCTTCTTCACAGGCAACGCTTTTGCTACTACATCTCACTTGCTCAAGCTCTTTGGATTTGGTCACGAAGCCTCCAAAAGCTCAAAACTTGGTTCGACTTGAACCTTCCTACAATCCTTCGTGGAATGTAGACCCCTTGATTTTTCAAGATTTTCCTCTTCAACCGATTGAAGTTATCTTTCCTTCACAGGTGAGTGTTGGATTGATGTTCTTCGTAGTGTAGGCTTGAGGATTGAGAATATTTTAGATTTTCTAATAATTGCTTAAACGTTTTTGGTTCAGTCCGCCGTCCTACTTCTCAATGTCATTTCTCGCCTTTTATAGTGATCTTTCAAAAATTTGCCCGTTGAAGAGACAGGCTTATTTTTGAAAGTCACTTGCGATCGTTGGCTTGTCTTGTTGCGTCTTTTGGAATTGCCATTTCCTCGTATGAATTGTTTTTCACCTTTTCGTAGTTTTGACACGGTGTAGTGCTTCCCATTGTTCATTCCTTTTGCACGCTTTTGGGGTGAGCACTCCGAGAAAGGTGGTATGGAGATATTACTTGTTTAAGTAATTCTCTTGATTTCTGTTGCAACGGATCTTTTTCAGATTATCTCGACTTGACCGCATTTCTTTGCTTTCCCCAGGTGACTTAGAGTCGACTTCCAATCATGGATGACTCTTCCGTCACTTCAACTTGAGACTTGCTTTTCTCGAGTTGACTTGACCGATATTCCACTCACCGCATCTCAGTTGTTTCTTCAAGAGAGTTCCCGTCTACTCTTCTTTTGCCATACTCAGTTGTCTCGCAATGAGTCTTCCTTCTAGTCTTCATTGTCTTCTTGCATGTTAGGCGTAGGCGACTTAACTCACAGCGGCCAGCCCTATTTATTATAATGCATTTTACAACAAGAATGGGGTGGCAACTTCCTATTCTAAGTTTTACATGGCATTCATCAAAATCTAAACAATAAATTTCCTAACAATTTCCCCCTTTTGATGATGCCAAAACTTAAGGCCTTGTTTGTTTATGTTTCCAATGGCCTCTTTCCGCTTTCCAACTATACATAAAAGTGGAATCATGTTTGTTCATAAAATTTTCAATGGAAATCATCATTTTCATTTTCTATTTTTCACATAAAACAACATCTCAAACCTATAATTTCTATTCTCAAACCTATACACTACCCTACATCACTCATCATTACTTATTAATCACTATTCTCATATTTTAACCCAATTATATATGTGGGACCCACCATTATCAACTTTATCTACTTAAAATATTACTATTTTTAAATTATAATTATCTAATGGGACCCACCAACTTAATCTTACAAATATAATATTATACATTCAAATTAAAATATTGAAGTGGACCCCACCACTACTAAATTTTTAATTATTATATACATAAAATAATATTTCAAAACTACTCAAACCAAACACAATCTCATTTCCAACCCTACATAAAACACATTTCAATTCATTCATCCAAACACAATCCCAATTTCCACACGAAAACCAATAAATTCTCAAAATTCTATTTCCAACTCCCCGAAATGAAATGGACCATGGAAACATAAACAAACAGGCCCTAAACCTTTCAAAAATGCAAATAGCAAAGATACATACGAGATAGTGTATTCACATAGAATGTATGCGTAGAATCAATCTTTTTATTGATCATAACATTCATGTTCTTTTACACAACTGTTCTCACAAGGTGTATCGAGCAAACATTTGTCTACGAAAAATAAAGAATTTATAGCTTTATTGCGAAAAACTTACATAGTATGTATTTACATCATAAAATACATGAAGGGGTGGACAACAACACTTCATCTCCTTCGCCGTCTCCTTCTTTCATCTTGTTCAAAGATCTTTTTGCTCTTCTTCTCTTTTTCTCATCGTCACCGCTTTCTTCTTCTTTTCATATGCCTTCCTGGCGCCTTCATCTCTTCTTAATTTTTCTTGTCTTTCCTCCCATAGCCGAGTTTGTCTCTTGTTTTCTTCTTCTATTCTTTTCGCATACTCAAAGATTACTTTTAGCCACTTGTAAATTTGCTATTTGGTCAAGACCAGCCCAAAGAGATCCCTCCTTTCTTGTCCGGATCTACGTATTCAATGTTTTTGGGCGAGAGGCCTGGTCCAAACCTCTTCCTCCACCACTGCTTCTTCCTCTACCTGGGCGTGTATTGTCAGACGGTCTTCTTCTTTCCAAATGAGTGACTAATGAGTGACCAAGCAGAGTGATCAGGTAGAGTCTGGCTGTCGACCTTCTTCACATAACGTGAGACCCTTTTCCCAAGATGAAGTCCCAAGCTTGAGCCATAGACATATTTGCAAAGTATCTTTCGGATGCGGCGTTTTAAATTCATCAACTAATCGTGGCTCTGTCCCCACATCGAGATGACATAAGTGTCTCTGTCTCTTCACCGAATGCCTCCATGTTGTTTCAAGATGTTCATAACCCGGCATCAATTCTTCCTTCCACTTCTTCCATCCCCGCTTCAATTGTCTTTCTCTTTTTTGACCATAGATATAGCAGTGTTGGAGTGGCGAGTCACAGGGAGTTTGTTCGATAATGTCACCGTGACAAGACCTGGTTAGGGGGTTTGTGCAATCATCAAGGTCACATCTTTCGATCCTTCCACCTCAACGGTTCCTTTCTTTTGTTTCAACACTTCCTCAATCAAGTTTTTCCCTTCGCACCGCATCCTCTTTTTAGCTTCGATCTCTTCATGCTTTAAGGTATTCCTCTTCCCCCTTTTGGCATCATCAAAGGAGAGACGGACACTGAAACATATCGGCAAGCGGGAAGTCGAGCCTGGCGATGGTAGAGTTCTGCTCGAGTCCGCCATGGAGTATGCGGCCACGAAATTCAGATCGAGTATCGTTGGACTCTCTGAAATTAGCTTCATCTCACCCATGAGAAGGCTGAATTTTCTATTCATGTTTTCTTCCAAACGTGTAGATCACTCTTATTTTGCTCACGCAGCGACTTTATCTCGGCAGTGTGAGCTTCATGCATGTGCTCGATGTGTTCTCTCAACTTCGTTTTTGCATCAAAGATTCTCACTCTCCATACCAGCATTGTTGAACAATGTCCTCAAGTATCTAACTTGTTCCACACGCATTGTTTCTGTCTTTGTTGCCACCATTCCCGATCCCCGATCAAGTTATGCCTCTTAAGTCGCAGAAGATTGGCATCTCTGTTGTCCATCGCATGTCCATAGAGGCCTGATGCATCTCCATCCGTTCAATCTCGATAAATAATGCCTTGAACACCTCGCGAACTTCAACCATTCTTCCACAGTCTGCGGTGATGGCCATGCAACGTCAAAGTCATAATCACCGGAACAATGGTACCTAATGGAATAACAGAGTGGTCTATGGAAGCGTGCGATCTCGTTCTCACGACTCTTCAAGGAGGTCGGGTACCTCCAGAGAGAAAGGAAAAGATTCTATAAAGGAATCAACACGGCCAACTGGTATTTGTTCAATAATGAGAGGTGCGCGTGAAGTTCCTTTTGGAGTCGAACCTCGCTGCAGCTTGGGAGCTCGCGCATGGACTCGTCTCACTCGGGTCTTTTGTGAAGTGGACCCGACTTGCCGAGCCTCAATCGTTTCGGCAGCCTTCGTTGGTCTCACCGGTTTCTCCAATTGAGTAGATCGGTCCTCGGCCGTATCGGAGCGTCATCGGACGATGATGAGATTTCCATTGGTGGTTCATCATCAAAATTAAAGGTTTGACGAGTAGTCTTGGGATCGGACTTGCTCGTGCTTGGAACATCCGCACTGAGTCTTTTGGAGTTGTCACGGGGGATGACTCGACTTTTTTTCGTCGCTTTCGATCCCGGAAAGGTTACATCAAGATTATCCTGGGAATCATGAAGCACGCTTATATCCTTTTCGGATGGGTCAATGATAGCGGGGAGGGATATTCTCTACTTGCTTTTCTTTACCCGGAAGTCTCAACCTCCCGTGGGCCTTCATTACCTCCTGCGAGTCTTGACTGCAATGAGGCTGGACCTCCCTTTCGACAGTGTCACTGTCTTAGGGTCTTCTATGGTGGCATCCATTGGAGTCTCAACCCCATGGATTGCACTTTCATCCTGCCCCAGTGTTAACTCCCGGGGATGTTCCTTCCGTGTGCCTCGATCGCATCGGCCAGCGTCATTAGCCTTCGATCAATTGGCACCTCACCAAACAGTCTCAATCGCCTCGAGCCGTTGATGACAACTCACCGAGTGACTTGGAATGGGGTCACTCGTCTCCAAACTCCCGGCTTTTTATTGAGTATTCAGTTGGGTGGTAAAACACCTTCAATAGGGGTTGGCTCATTTGGGTCCCCACTATCCTTTCATCGCCAGTTCCCTTTATTGCCTTCTTCCGAGTGAGTTTGGGAAGTGGTGGCAGCAACAACAAGATGCGATTTGCTTTGAACCACTCCCATTGGATCAATTTCAGTTTGTGTTCTAGAGGACTCTCCTGGTCCCTCCATTAGTCTTTGCTCGTGAAGGATTCTGGATTCGTGCAATGCTTGCTGCATTTGCAACTCTTCTCGGGCGCCAGCAGAGTCCGGATCCTCATCATCATCGCCGATAAGACATCAAGGAGAGGATGTGTGTGTTCTTTGGTGCGGAGATAGGGGCGAGATCTTTGGCCTTCTCACGTGCCTCCCGCCTTCCTCTCGCTGTCTTTCCTTCTCATTGTCCTTGAGATCTGCAGGATATCCGTGCGCTTGTCTTCATCCATCTTTGGATCATAGTGGTTAGGCGAAGGAAGTTTAACAAAGGCCTCTTCTTCTTCTCTATAAACTCGGGCCGTTGGAACTGTTCCCTTGATTTACTCAATTTCCATTTCCCCACTCACGCAGAGATTTTGGATGTCCGGGTAAGGTGGAGATAGGATCATCACATCACTATCGCTCTATCTGCGCTTTTCTTGTGTCTCAAATTGCGCGACTACGCTATTTCTTCAAAGTTGCCTCTCTGTTGATCGCCTTGAGAGACTTAGTTGTTTCATCAATTACATCCGGGGACTCGACCGCTTGGCGATTTCGTATTTGTTCGGTGAGTGGTGACTCGGTCGGTTTTCAAGCTCGGAGCGCTTGATGATTCTTCTTCGTCTTCTAGTTTGTACCGAGGGATTTCTCCGGTTGAGACGCTTTCTCTTAGTCTTGGGCGGTGGGGGGCAGTCTTTGGTGTTTTCTTCGAGGAGCCATCTTGGCTTTTTCGGATCTCCTCTTTTTGACGATCCGAGAAGGTAGTTGAGAGTCCTTCTCGACCGCCGCTTCTTTGGCGGAGACACACAGCGCGAGGCGGGTGACTCTGCGGCAGGGGCGGGAGCGAGTTTGACTTTCTTTTTGCGAGGAGAGTGATCTTCTTAGCTTAGCACCGCAGGGCGCTTTCTTCTTTGGTGGGGAGGGAACAACTCAGTATCTTCGAGGTCACCGATTCCCCCTCACTAGTGTCAACTCTCTTGGCGTAGGCTCTCTTCGTGTGTGCCGAGAGGTTTGATCGAACATCCTCTTGTTAACATGGAACGCCTTTCCATGTCTAAGAGGGACTCCTTTCACCTCCATCACCCGCCAATCACTGGCCATATCCTAGGATCCTCCAAATGTGCCATCTTCCTTGAAGGATTTGTTCCCTATATTCGCATAGTCTGCTTTGTAGACAAACTCAAACCCGGTTTATTTTTTTCCTTTCTTCAATGATCGCCGCCATCACGATCAACTTTGCTTTTGGATGATTGGTCAAAGTGCCAAATTTGATGTCAATGCATTTGGCAACTATGTCCAACGACTTGTGATAATCCTCCTTCATCTCTTGTTTGTTTGTGTAAACTATTTTATCAACATAGTCGGGCTTGGCTATTTCCTTCCAAGCGGCGGCCAGTTTTACATCAAACCGTTAATTTCGATGCTCCTTCCGTTGGTAGTGAGCGGTGTTGACCAAATCCTTGCGAGAGATGGTGACTCGCTTTCCGTGAACAGATGACTTTATCCCTTCATCGTGAATCTCGATTCACGTAGAATCGCGACCTCCTCCACATAGGTCATCGGATATTCCAAAGATCGTAAACGATTTCACCACGCGTTTCCAATTTCTCGAATTTTCTTCACTAGGTGTCATCGGACCCTGTTTCACCATGTCGTCGAAATCCACAAGACCTTGTCGATTTGCTTTCCTAACTTGGTAAAATCATAGGTTGGTGCCATTTTTCCGGATTTTATCAAAGAAAAAGTTAGAGATTGATTTGAAGATAGATAGGGTTTTGAGAGGATTTTTGCCTTTGCTTCTGAGAGAGAGAAATGAACAGTTTTGGTAGTGTGTGAGAGAAACGGACAAAAATGGTTTAAGTATGGTTTATGAAAGGACGTGCGGGTGGTTTTTTGAAATGTGATCGAAATCAACGGTTTAGATTTTGCACGCCTATTTAGCATTTAATGTCTCGTATTTAATGCGGCAGCATTTATATCCAATCATAAGCTTGGTGTGCGGCTTTATGTCGTACACATCATCATTATCTTGACGTCATTCTTAAAAACATTCCCGCTTATTAAAAACGACTGCGTTTTTGTCACTTTGCTCATAAGTGACTCGGCTTATCCCTTAGCCGATTTAACTCTTCTTCTCACAGTTCTCTTAGTGACTCATAACAAATGACTTGGTATAGTTGTCTTTCCAATACAACCGATTTACTTAGGCCGATTTGTGAGTTCGTTCTTTTTCCCTTTTTGTGTTCCATTTCTTTTCTTTGAGTCTTCTCAATGTTAACTCACCAATTAACCCTAACTCATGTTTGAGTTCTTCAAATCTTGACTCACATAATGGTTTTGTGAAGATGTCGGCCAATTGTTTATCGGTTGAGATATATTCCAAGATGATGTCCTTCTTTTCAACATGATCTCTTATGAAGTGATATCTCGACATCGATATGCTTTGTTCTTGAGTGCAACACGATTTTGAGTGATTGCAATTGCACTTGTGTTATCACACATGATTGGAATTTCTTTTTCCTCAACTTCATAGTCTCTCACCTTCTTGTCTCATCCATAGGACTTGGGCAACAATGCCCCAGCTATGATATGTATTCTCGTACCAGAGGTGGCTATTGAATTTTGCTTCTTGCTAAACCAGGAAATCAACCTGTTTCCTAGCATTTGACATGTGCCCGAGGTGCTTTTTCCAAGTCAAACTCGCATCCAAAGATAGTCGAGTCCGAATAGCCAATTAGCTTGAATCCACCTTCTTTTAGATACCATAAGCCAACTTCTTGGCTTCCTTTCAAGTATCTCAATATTCTCTTAGTCCGCTTGTCATATGGCTCTCTTTTGGAGCAGATTGAAATCTTGCACATACACCTACAACAAAGGTGATGTCTGGCATGTTTCTTGTAAGATAGAGCAATGATCCAATAAGTGCTCGTATCTTGTTTGATCTACAGGCTTGCCATCTGCATCCATGTCCATTTTGATTGATGTATTCATTGGTATTTTCACGAGAAGACTTCTCCTCCATACCAAATTTCTTCATTAAGTCTCTCGGTATATTTTGTTTGACTTATGAAGGTTCTATCCTTCAGATTGTTTCACTTGGAGTCCAAGGAAGAATGTCGACTCTCCCATCATGCTCATTTCAAATTTACTTTGCATGAGGTTTGAAAATTTTTCACACAGACTCTTTGTTTGTGGATCCAAAAATGATGTCATCCACATATATTTGAACAAGTAGTATACTCTTTTTTGTCTTGAATTAAGAAAAGTGTTCTATCTACTTTTCCTTTTGTGAATCCATTTTCGATTAGGAATTGTGACAAGGTATCATACCATGCTCGGGTGCTGTTTCAATCCATACAAGGCTTTCTTGAGTTTGTATACCTTATCACCAAGAGTCTTCTGCTCAAATCCTGGAGGTTGTTCAACGTACACTTCTTCTTCCAATAAACCATTTAGGAATGCACTTTTTACATCCATCGATATACGAAAGAAATTCTTGTGAGTCGCATAAGCAAGAAACATCCTTATAGCTTCCATCTTGCTACAGAGCAAATGTTTCATCAAAATCTATTCCTTCTTCTTGGCAATATCCTTTGGCTACTAGTCTTGCCTTGTTTCTTACCACGAACCTTCCTCGTTCATCTTGTTTCGAACACCCATTTAGTACCAATAACATTTTGATGTGTGGGTCTTTGAACTAATTCCCATACTTTATTTCTTTCAAACTGATTCACTCTTCTTGCATAGCTTGAATCCAATGTGTGTCGTCCAATGCTTGTAACACATATTTGGGCTCTATTTATAGATAAAGCATGTGAACATGGCTTGTTGAGTTCGATCTTGTTTTGACACCTTCTCTTATATCTCCAATGACAAGTTCTGTGGATGGTCTCTCGGCATCTTACATCGAGGTTGGAGTAAGTTAGCCGGATTCGATCGTCTTGCGGTTTGTGTTCTTTTGTGGGTCGCCTCTCTCGTAATCACCGAGCCGCAAATTTTCCAACCTGTTTTTGAGATTCAGCTATCTCATCTTCTTCGAGTTTATAATTCCAAACCAGCTTGGCTTGACAAAGATAGGGACTCTTCAGTATGGTTGGATGATTGACTTATCACCACTCTTCAATGTCTTCTCCATTTACATTTGGCTCATCGAATACCACATGAATGGATTCTTCGCAACCATAGTCCTTTTGTTGAGTACTCAGAGGCTTTGCTTTCAAAAGTATCTGAAAGATACCTTCATCGACTTTAGCATCGAAAGCATTTAGATTGTCTTTGCCATTGTTGTGGATGAAGCATTTACATCCAAATATTCTCAAATATGCAACATTTGGTTTTCTTCCATCCAAATCTCATAGGGAGTCTTTGTCACCGCTCATTTATCATACATCCGTTTTGAGGGTAGCAAGTCGTGTTGATTGCTTCACCAAAATCTTTTGGTAACCCCCTTGACTAACATGGTCCTTCTTCGCTTCTTTGAGAGTTCGCTCCTTCTTTCTGCAACTCCATTCTCACATGGAGTCCTTGCTGCGATAGTTCATGACCAATACCATTTTCAATACAATACTTGAGTTATTATTCCCCTGTGAAGTCTTGAGTTATTTTGAATCCTCTTCATCACCGTGTGGTAGTTTTTGTAGAGTTTCTTTCTTCTTATACATGAATATTGTCCATGTATATCTTGAGTAGTCATCTACTACCACCAAGGTGTATTTCTTTCCACTTATGTTGGCCGGTTCCACTGGGACAAATAGATCCATATGTAGCGATGCAATATTCTTGTTGAAGATGGACATGTCTTTTCTTTGAATGAAGATTTGATTTGTTTTCCTTCTTACATGCATCACATATACTATCCTTCTTGTATACTCGATCTGAAGTCCTTCCACAAGATTACTTCTTGCAAGCTTGTTAATCGTTTGACATTTAGGTGACTCAGCTTTTTGTGCCAGGCTAACGCCCAACTTGATTCAAATTGTGCTCTTTTGCTAATAGACAGTCTTTGTGTGTAGCGGTTGACCAATCTACTACATACATGTTCTTTTGTCTACATCCTTGCAACACAACTTCATTCGATTCAAGATCCTTGATTTGGCATACACCCATGTTGAATCCAACATTGTAGCCCTTGTCACGCGAGTTGATGCTCGATAAGTTGAAGTTGAGTCCTTCAACATATGCAAAATCAGTGATTTCTAATCCATTCCTCTTGATGGATCCAATGCCTCTTATTTCACCAGAGCTTCATTTCCTCCAAATATGACTTTTGCTCCTTTAACTTCCTTGAATTTTGACAGATTTTTCTTATTTCTGTCATATGTCCGGAAATGCCACTATCCATATACCAGGTTCCTTGCACTTCAGTTGTTCCTTGAACTGCGGTCAAGGAAATTAAGTTTTAGGTACCCATACTTGTCTCGGGTCCCCGAGGGGTTAGAATTGTAAGATGATCCAACCAACTTATAGCCAAATGATTTGACTCTAAGGGGTTGCCATCTATCGATGCCATAATCATAATTAATCTTGGCAAATTGCTTGGGGATTTTAGGTTCATACACTGCTCTTTTGTCTCGTATACTGTGTATATGTTTTAGCAATCGCCTTCTTTGGGTAATTGTGTTGTCTCCGAGTATAGTGCCTAGGTGCATATGTGTGCTTTGATTAAAGCTCTTATACTTTTGGAATGGCCTTTGCCGAGTTCTAGGCCTTTGCCATTTGGGCTTATATTCCATAAGTCTATGCTTTGATAGTTTACATTATTCCAATCGGCTTGGCTTGGATATTTTCTACCATTCCCATCATATGTATTTCTTTTATGGATTTTCCGGGGTTTTGGTAGCTCGCTTCTTCTTTACTGAGTATTTTCTGTTTGGAGTTTGGCTTTGAGGAACTCGGTTGAATCTCTTCTCGGATGTCCTTTCAAATAAGACTCAACTCGGTTGTTTTCCTTTTCCTTTATAACCAAGGCCAGCTTTGCTTGTAATTGTGCTTTGGAGTGAATGTGTGTGCAACATTTAGAGTTTTAGATTTTTAGACTCTTCATTGCTTGAAGATCCTTTTTCCAAAATTACTTTTGAGGTTTGACATAGCACAGAGGAATTAAATCCTAACCCCGTCTTGTCTCCACATTCTCTTTGACTCATAATAAGATCATCCATGATTTAGATGCCTTAGTGAATGAGGCAATAACATTTTTGAGGTCATTCTCCTCTTCTACTATGGCAGCAATTTCTCGCTATTAATTTAGCATTTTCAGCGTTAAACTTTCATTCTCATCCTATTTCACTTAGAGTACTCGGCTCCTTAGTCGACTTTGAGTTTTGGCTCTTGAGTAGGTTGTTTTCCTCATTTAATAGTGTGTGTGACGATTTAATGTGTTCAAAATCTTTCATCATTTTGCCTAATGAATCATAAAGATCGGTGGGTGATGAAGTGTGTGTGTCACGATCACTATCACTAGAGTCCGAGTTTGATGAGTTAGAGTGTACCTCATCTTCTTGGTCGAGGTTGATCTTGTTCCTTGGCCATCAAGCGGATCGGGCTTCTTCTTCGAGTCACTTGAATAGTCGGCTTCACGCTCTCTCGAATCGGCTATGTCTATTGACTTGGGCCGTTTCAAAGATCTCTGCAGCCAACATTGCCTTTCTCTTTTCTTGTCTTCTTTCTCTCAAGACCTTTCTTTCTTCTTCATTCCTGTATTTGTTGACTACAGGATATGGGCATCAAATGGCATAGTGACCTGGTTGTCTGCCCCAAGATAGATATTCAACCTTTTGATCGACTCTTTCCATTCTTGGATTGTCACCCTTTGATATTCACTTTTTGATGATCTTTCTCTTGGTTGGCCTATCTTCCCTTGATTTGGAGGAGAGCCGAGTGTCTTCCGGAAGATTCGCCCTTTCCTCTCTTGTAGTTCTTATTGAAGAACTTGTTGAACCTCTTAACCATCGTGGGCTATTTCTTCCGGATCAATGACTTCTTTGACCTCGGCTCTTCCCATCTTTAACAATTAGAGCAAATTTGTTTTGGGTACAACTGTCTCTTCCTCGGTCTTTTCTTCTCACTCAAACTCGTAGGCTTTGAGGTCCGAGAATAATTCATGGTTGGACGTCTTTGATAGGTCCATGGAATGTCTCGGTGCCATGACCTTCATTTCCCATTCACCGAAGACTTTTTTAGGATTTTCATACACATTTCTTCGTGTATATTCCTTTCCAAGTGCGATAGCTCATTGGTGATTTCGTGAACCGAGCATCCAGTTGATCCAGGTTTTCTCCCGAGATCATTTTGAAGTTCTCAAATTTCTCGTATCCCACCGATAATTTGTTTTCTTTGATTTTCTCGAGCCTTCACAAATCAATAATGTCCGAATTTGTTTTGATCCCTTCATCAAAGTTGTATCTCTATCTCTTAGCTTTCCATAGCCACTTGAATCACCTCAATATCAATTTTGTAGAGAGTTATGGCCAAAATACGAAACCCCGCCAAAGATGGAAATTTCGACGCATTTGGACGTTTCTTCAAATCAATCTCTCGTTGTTTGATCGTTTACACTTCTTTTGATACACGATTCATTAATATGACTATAAACTCAATATAATTGGCTCTCAACATTGCTTGACCCCTCAAATGACTCGAAACAATGGAAATTAATGTCTAACCTATGAGATATAACAAAAACGACTCAAAATACTCAAAAACAACACAAAACTCTAGTATGGGAAGCCCAAATCAATGACATAAAACCAAGTGAACAGTTGTACGTATATTAACCCTCACATGCAATCAACAATTATTAGACATTTCTGAAGGCATCATTATGTAATATAATATTCATATATATACAAATAATCTGTGGTACTACACATAAAATAAGATTTGAATAGCCTTGATAGCCCAATATTCAATCTTAAACTTGAGAATAATGATTACATCAAAACACATCATGAAATTCTGGATACATAAACTTGATTGTTGCGAACCAGAATTCAATCAAAGAATTTCAGGGATTAATAGATTGAAACATCACGTCCGTAAACATACGAACATACAGTCATATATATGAACATGAATTGCAGCGGAAAATCGACATGCATCAAATCAACATAACCATAATCGGAAAATCACGAGTCTCAAACGGGGCTCTGATACCACATGTTATACTTTTATAGAATTTCATATTTTCATTTTTCATGAAATTCATCAATTCTCTGTTATACTTTGCACTCTTCTTGATGGTGAGAAGAAGCCTTACACTCTCTTTTCTTTTTACGTACTTTTTATCTCTACAGAAAAGGAGTTTTTTGTTCTATCTAATGGTAGAGGAAGAGGGAGCTTATTTATTATCTCCCAAGATGTAACTTCTATTTACTCCTCTTGACCATCAAAAAGGAGTTATTTAATGTTACAACTTATAACAATTAATTCATATGGGCCATTAATGTAACTTAATGAAATTAATTTCCAACATATGTCTCTCTAATTTTGAGAATGTAAATTAAGTATAAATACTATAAAAATATGCATTAATATGAAATCTAATAATTGACATATGAGTCTATGACGAGTCTATCTTATATATGAACAAAAACTATATCTAAAAACATATGCTCTATGTTTATGTCAAAATACAAGTCTAAAAAAAATATTTAGACTAAAACATATAAATGTTTCATGCACCACCTATATGAAAAAAAAAAAAAAACATAATGAAGAAAGAAAATTTTTGTAGACTATTAATTCTTCATGCTAGTAGTAGAACTTCTCCCCTGACAATGAATTTCTACTAGAAAAATAAAATGTAGACAAAACATATTAAAGATATTGGTATACTCAACAAAATATTAAAATCAGCTATGGTTTTCAACAGCAAAGAGGTTTTGCCAAAATTTACCTCAAGAAGAAACTGCTACTTAGTGGTATAATGTTTGATTTTCCAAGGAAATCGAATGGCGAAAAAATTCATAAAATAAATATATAGGCATAAGTTAAGAAAAACATAGATCTAAAGTTTTATCGAGATCAACGTAAGAGCGAACAAATATCGAACAAATATTGAACAATATAACCAAAACTGCAAGACATATGATCAAACAAAAACAACAAAAACTGCAAGATCTAAGGTAAAAAATATACATATATACTTCGGATTAATATAAATTAAACAGGAATTGAATTTTGATGAAATAATAACTGTAAAAAAACAAATTAAAATGAAACGATATACTGTCAGTAGTGAGGGGTGTGTGTGTGTGTGTGTTTACGTGTGAGTTTGTGGGTGTTTTAGGGTTTTCTAGAATTATAAACTAGGATTTAGGGAAAACCTAATGGACCGTAAAAGAAGTTTATTATGTTTTATTCGTGGTCCCAATATATTTTTCACGGGCTGCCACTATAACATAAATGACATTAGTTAACACTCAAAAAATGTTACCTAATAGCCATAAAATGTTACTATAGACAATAGGTAACACTTTTATGGCGTTGTACTTGCCCGTGGTACCTATAGTCTAAGGTATCACTTTTATTAACTTTTAGTAACAATTTTTCTAAGTGTTACATTAAGTTTTAGCACTTCGTAGAAATACTATTTTTGCCACCAAGTAGATTCGAACTCACGACCATGTGTATGTATGGAAGTAGCAATTTGCCACTAAGCTAAGTTGATTCTTATTGCAACTTTTTCTTTGTTTTATATATATACATACACACACACACACACACACACACACACATATATATATATATATATATATATATATTATATGTATATACAATATATTTTATATTATAAAGATTATATTTTATAATATATGTATTAAATTATATTATACATTGTATATATCAAATTTTATATTGTATAGTATATAGTTTGAAAATCATATTATATTATATATTAAATGACACAATAAATTAAAAATATAAAAATATGTAAAATAAATTTATCGACCGATAAATATTCAATCGATAAAAATAAAAAAATATATAAAAATATAAAATTAATTTACCGAATGAGATAAAAAAGTTTTAACAAAAAAAAATAATAAATAAAATAACGAAAAAATAATTTACCGACGAAAAAAATTCCTAAATAATTACCGACAACATCAATTTTTATTGGTAATTTTTTTTAAAAAAGTAAAAAAATATAAAAAAAAAGGTTAACGATGAAATTGGTCTCCGTTAGTAAAAATTTAAAAAATAAATAAATAATAATAAAAAAATATATACATGCGCATTTTCCGTCTGTATTAAGACGTAATTAATTGCCTTCGTAAAAAATAAAAAAATAAAAGCAAAACTAAAATACTTTGTAAAAGAAAAGAAAAATTCAGTTAAAAATAACAGAGTACATGATGTCTACAATTTTTAGGTTTGGTGACATCAATTAATTAAATAAATCTTTGAAATAATTTAATAATAGTTATATAATTTTGTGTTACTAAAATATAGCTTAAAAAGTGTTACAATCAATAAAATATAGTGTTAGCAAGAGTGCTTCTTAAATAAAGTGATACCTATTTGCGTTACAAAAGAAATAACAAAAACAAAGTGATACTTAAAAAGTATTATTTATATAAAAGTGTTACATATAAGCGTTACATATTGATAAAAGTGTTACATATTTGCGTTACAAAAGAAATAACAAAAAAAAGTGATACTTAAAAAGTGTTACTTATATAAAAGTGTTAAATGAATGACTCAACAAGTTTTATACCAACTAATTCTTAGTAGTAATTAATTCTAATGGAGCCGCCCTTCCCTCCCCTCGTCTCTCTCAAACCCTATTCCTAACATTCCAAATCCAAAGCCGCGATTTGGCCTCTCGCTTCCCTACCGGATGGCAAGATCATTTCTTTTTGCTACTCTCGCCGATGTTGACGCTTGCCTTCCTCTACAAGATCGGTGAAAAAGCTCGTGTGTCCGATGGTCCTCCATTAGCCTCTAGATCTATGTTTCAGGAAGCCTCGCACTTGTCTTCCAAAAGTCTTCATGGGATTCATTAGCTGACGATTTAAAATTTGCTCTCATTGGGAAATTCACTTTTGGGTTCCCAAAAATTGATTCTTTGCGTACTAAATTCTCAGTCTTTGGTCTCACAGGACCATTTAATCTTGGGTCTATTAATTCCAAACATGTCCTCATCAAGGTGTCTAATATGGAAGATTTTTCGAGATTATGGTCGCGGCAAGTTTGGATGATTGATGGAGCGCCCATGCGAGTGTTTAAATGGACATCGGACTTTGACATTAATGCTGAATCATCTATTGCTCCTGTTTGGGTCGGGCTTCCGCAATTACCATTGCATCTTTTCCACAAAAAAGCTTTGTTTGAAATCGCTTCTATTTTGGGAAAACCACTGAAACTCGACGAACCTACAGTTGATCGTACACGTCCCAGCATGGCGAGAATTTGTATTGAAATTGATCTACTTGCTGCCAGGCCTACATAAATTGCTTTCGTTTGTGAAGATATAGTTATACAGCAACCCATAATTTATGAAAGCCCTCCTCCCTATTGTCGAACTTGTCGTCATATGGGACATGTTGATGCGGATTGTTATAGCAATGGCAAAACAAGGCCTCCTCCTAAATATCCAAGAACTAGGAATAAACCAGATCTACAACACACGTCAACGAAGCAGGGGCAGGGGATAAAACACGCTGTGCCACAAGCTATTAAGCCACAACAAAAATATATGCCAAAAGAGTCTGGCCCGAAGCCTAGTACGAATTGTTCACCTGATCCGATTGTTAAGACCAAAGAGCAACAAATTAATGTATCTTCACCAATGTTGATGACACAAATACTAGATGAATTTGATCGAATTTAGATAGTCATGCTATTGAGGTTCCCGATGATCCGAGAGATACAGGGAAAATAATCCTATTTTGGTTGATCCAAATTATGGGAGAAAATACGAGAATTTCTGTTCGAACTCTTCCCTGGTTGAAAATTGCAATGGCATTAATTTGTTTGTTGATCTCAATAAATTTAATGTATCGCCCCGGAAAGGAGATGAGGGGCTAACACCCATTGATCAAGATGATGAGGGTAATTGTGTTTCTCATGATGATATTACTATCGTAGTGATGCATCGTCGGTCTTCATCTTTGGATCTTGAAGGGATTAATAAGGTTTCTAATGCTGGTGCTAAGTCCACGCGTAATAAAGTTCAATTTGCTAATCAACCACATACACGCATTCTTACAAGAAGCCGTACTCTGAGACTCTCAATCATCCCATTCTCAATGAATATTATTGTATGGAATATTAGGGGCTCTGGGAATTCGACTCTCAAATGAGTTCTTAAACGGTTGGTTGATAGTCAAAAAGCAAAGCTTGTAGTATTGATTGAACCAAAGACGCGCGTTTTCATCGAATACCTTATGCGACGTCTTGGATTTGATCAAGTTTTTATACATTCTTATAATAAAATTTGGATTTTTGCTCGATCTTCTGGATAAGGTTCAAATTTTATTGGATCATGAGCAATTTTTACATTGCAAAATTTCCAATATGGCGAATGAAGTATTTTATGCTACCTTTGTTTATGCTAAATGCACGAGATCGTAAAGCGCATCCTTATGGCAAGAAATTGAACGCTTGAACATGACAGATTACCTTGGATTGTAGGCGGTGATTTTAATACGGTTTTACATGGGCATGAACGCTGTTTTGGGCAATCTCCTTCTAGCCACCAATGGAAGATTTTCACAATTTTATTCTTCAATGTAATCTTCATGATGAGGATTTAAAGGGCGTAAATTTTCATGGATGAATGGTCATATTTGGCAACGATCGGATAGATCTTATATTCCCATCAATGGTTAGATTTATTTCCTTTATCGGAAGTTCGCACACACCTCGTAAATGCTCCGATCATGCGGCTTTGGTATTTCATTTTTCTAATCAAGTTATTTCACAACCTGTTCTTTTCGCTTTTCTTAATTGTTGAGTCATTATGAAGATTTTTTACCAACAATCTCTAAATGTTGGAGTTCACCCACCGGAGTTTCTCGGTTTATTTAATTTTCAAATTTGAAACTTATCCGTGCTAAGCAATGTCTTAAATCATGGAATAAATCTGTGTTCGCAATAATTTTGATAACGTTAAAATAATGGAGGAAGAGGTTGCCAATCGAGAATCAGTTTTTGATAATGATCCTCCGATTCTAATCGAATCCTAATGAAGGAGTCATATGCTCGTTTAGCTAGAGCTATGTCCGTTGAAGAAGATTATTGGCGCCAAAAAGTCGCTTGTCGTTGGTACACCAAAGGAGAAAGAAATGCAAAATATTTTCATTCCATTGTGAAAAGAGACGATCCAAAAACTGGATTTCTTCGATTTTTGTAGAGGGAGAGTCGATTACCAATAACGAAGAGATTGGTAAATCGCCAGCTAGTTTCTTTCAATGATGTTTATCACATCGATACATCTCCCTCACATCAATTTCTTAATTGTCTAGATTCGATTATTAATCATGAGGATGCATTGCACTATGCCGACCTATTCATTTGGAAGAATTGAAAAGTGCGGTTTTTAGTATCCAAAAAGAGAGTGTTGCGTGTCCTCGATGGTTTTTCTCATGGGCTTCTACCAATCTTGTTGGAATATTATAAGTGGAGATTTACTTGATGCTTGTAATGATTTTATTTCTCGTTCGTCCATTCCACGTGCTTTTAAAGCAACATCTCGTGGTTTTAATCCTAAAAAAGCTTCTCCTAATCATGGTCCGATTTTAGACCGATTTCTTTGTGCAACGTAAGCAATAAAATTTTAACAAAAATTCGACCATGAGGCTTAACCCTCATTCCCGCACTATTTCTCCTTCTCGAGTGGATTCGTTCCTTCGCGTAATATTTTGGATAATATTCTTATGGCACAGAATTAGCACATCATATTGATAAGCCAGGTAAATGGGGTAACGCCATATTAAAATTGATATGGCGAAGGCATATGATCGAGTACACCGGAAGTTTCGTCAGATGAGGTCCTTTTTAAACTTGATTTCCTCATATATTTATCTCCTTATCAAGAATGTGGTGGAGGATGTTTGGTTTTCCATCTTGGTTAATGGCGCAAGTTATGGTTTTTTCAAATCCTCACGAGGAATTCGGCAAGGGGATCCTATTTCCCTACATTATTTATTATTATGGCGGAGGCGCTCTCGAAAAGGGTTACATCGCCTTATGGAAAGTAATAAAAACTTCGATACTCTGGGGATTTTTTATTTCACATCCGCTTATCTTTGACGATTTGCTTATCTTTACTAAGGCTAATCCCTAGCGTTGTCTTTACTTATGGATTTTTGACGCAATATCGCCTTGTTTCCGCAACTCTTGAATCATAACAAGAGTGATTTTATATGTGGCGCAAAGGTCGGAAATGTTTGCATCCAAAATTTCTTACACGTTACGAGTTTCTATCAAAAACACTTCCAGTCATCTATTTGGGTGCCCCATTATTTAAAGGGAGATGCAAATCATCACTGTTTGACATCTTGCTCTCTAAAGTTAAAGATAAAATTTCAGGTTGGGATAGACTTCTCCTTTCCATGGGCCGGACGTCTTCTTCTTATTCGGTCTTGTTCTTTCATCAACGCCTTTATACTTTTTACAAGTATTGCATGTTCCTAAAGTGATGATTAATAAATTCCATCGGTTGTTTGCTCGATTTTTGTGGGGATCCTCGGATAGTAATACCAAGATGCATTGGGCGCGGTGGACCAATATTTGTTTTCCGCTTGAGGAGGGTGGTTTGGGGCTGAGAAATCTAACTGATATTAATGTGGCTTTTGAGATTAAGTTATGGTGGCATCTTCAACAGGTGCTCTCTTTGGTCTTCTTTCATGCGAAAAAAATATCTTTCTAAGGAGGCTCCTCTTTGCGCCCCCTGTCTATCACACCACTCTCCACTATGGCGTCGTTTGGTTAAAATTAGGGAGATTGCGGAACAAAATATATACTGGAGTGTGGGGAAAGGGGATATATATTTTTGGCAAGATGTTTGGCTGCCTTATGGCTCTTTAAGGGATTTTTGTCCTAATTATAACAAACGACTTGAGCGTGTTCATGATTATTGGGTTAACGGCACTTGGGATCGAAGAAGTTTAAGTATTGTTCTTCCACCTAATATTGTCAACGAGATTTGTAACAAGTTTATCAATGATGGTAACTCAGATATGCCTACATGGAAATTATCTTCTGATGGTTCATTCACTATGAAATCAAAGATGGAATTCTCGTTCAATCACTCGTTCAAATTCCTTCCTCTTTAAAAATATCTCTTTTCATTTGGCGTTTGCTTCATCGTTGGGTTTCGGTGGATGATGTTCTTCGTAGGCGTGGTATATGTGTTACTTCTGTTTGTAGGCTGTGTCAAAATTCTTATGAATCAATTCCTCACCTTTTTTTGCACTGTCCAGTGGTTCAGAAAATTTGGGAATTTTTTTCATATGCTTTCGCTGTACCTTTTCCAGATACAAATGAAATGTGCATTTTTATCCAATATTGGCGTACTTCTTCTCCTTTCGGAGGTTCAAACCATGTCCGTTTTGTCCTTCCGCTTTTGATTATGTTGCTAATTTGGCGTCATCGTAATGACCTGGTTCATAATAATCGTGGTTTCTCTTATCATCGGGTGGTTTATCAAACTATTTATTTGTTCTGATTTGCCCGCCGAATCTGTTGGGCGTGGTGATAGACATGTTGCTAGACGTCTTGGTATTCATGCTTCTTCAACGAATCATCGTATTCCTAGTGTTATAACAGTTATATGGCGAAAACCGGATACATGTTGGTTTAAGCTTAATACCGATGGGGCATCTCATGGTAATCCAGGGTCTGCTAGTTGTGGAGGTGTTGTACGTGATTCAAATGGCAAAGTCTTTGCTGGTTTTTCTTGCTTTCTTGGGATAGCAACTTTTGTTTATGCTGAAGTTAAGGGGGTATTGGAAGGATTGGAGCTTTGCTTAGCACTTAATCTAACTCACGTTTGGGTGGAGTCGGATTCCATGGTTGCGCTGCACCTAATTCAAAAACCCCCTCCTGTTCGATGGGAATTTCAGGACTTGATCCTTTGAATTCAAGCCATCTCTCGCTTGATTAATGTTCGGTATTCGCATATTTATCGAGAAGGAAATGCGGTTGCGGATCGATTAGCCAATATTGCTCTTGAGAAGAGGAACTCCTCTAAATATGATTTTTCTGATTTTCCAACATCAGCTCGTTTGCTTGCTGGTTTAGATTCTATGCCCTCTTTTAGGATGTGCAACTGATTTGTGTAATTCTAATTGTAACTGATTTGTTTTGGGACTTTGTTCCTTTAATAAAGCTTTGCAATTTTAAAAATATATATATATATATATATATATATATAAGTGTTAAATATAAGTATTACATATTGGTAAAGTGCTACAAAAGTGTTACATAAACATTGTAATGTAAAAAGTGTTACAAACATGTATTACATATGTACCTTATGTAAAAAGTACTTCTGAAAATTTGTGTTCCTAACGTCATTTATGTTGTAGTGTGCCAATAATGGGCTAACAAATGAAATGTGCATAGCAGAGGACCAATTGTGGGGTTATTATGTCAAAACCCTTTTTTTTTATCATATTTGTTATAATTTTTGGTCATTTATATTTAGCCCAAAACTTGGGGTTTATATTATAATTCATATTCTGTCAAAAAAAAAATTATAGTCAATCACATGTTTTAATAATCGGTATGTGATATTAGACCCACATAATTTAGGGAAATTGACAAAAATACTGTGAGACCCCACATCTGGGTAACTTGGAATTGTCACTTTTAAGGTATTTGATTTGATTATTATCAAGCTTATTTAATTTATATTTATATTTAATTTTTGTATGCAAAATTTTGATAATATTTTTTTCTAATTAACGCATCAGTTATTTAATTACATTTGGGTTAATTGGTGAATTTAGTAAACTTAATTAAATAACTAAAGTCTAATATGTTAAAACCAATATCCTAATTAATGTGATAAACTATTATAACTACGTATACATATAGATTAAATATAGAACTAATATAGATAAGCTTGAAAGAACCATGGAACACCCATGAACTGCCACCTCCTGCTTTAGGCCAACTCCTTGTTGTCACCATTTAAGACTTCCACCAGCAACTCATCCTACACCAATCAAATTCGGGTGATATTTCTAATAGTATGGAAACCCATGTAGGAAAGAAGTGACTGAGAAGAAATAGTATTCAAGATTAGAAAAGGAGTTGTCATCTTGCAGCGGAAACTCGTAACTAAAGAAGTCCAATATTAATTCAACCCGAAACAAGTTGTGCTGTGCTGCGGAAATTGAATTATAAGCCCGATGGTGAGTGTTCTTTTTGTGCCAAACTTTCTGGTGGTTCACAGTCTTAATTTCTTGAGAATATATTATGTTTCTCATCTATGTTTAGAGTTCTACAAACACACGATTAGAAGTGTAGCAAACCCACTGAGTTCCTTTTCGTTCGAATCGCCAAGATTGACAGACAAACTATCAAAATCTATCATCGCTCTTCTCTTTCGTTATATTATTTTCTTTATCGTCTTCTGAGTGATTCTTCACTTATTAGTCATGCTACTATTTTTCCTTTTGTGTCCAAACCTATAATGGCCAGAACAATACTGCTATTTTGTTGTCAAGTTGCGGTTGTTCCCAGAAAAGTCATTGTATTGTGTAATAATATCATGACTTTATTTTTATTCCATGTCATGTGTGGGAAATAATTAGGAAACTTTATGAAATAATAATGCATATAATGACCATAGTTAACCCCAAGCCAAACAATCCCGAAATTTCATATATAGAAACTGAGGTCGATGCCTAACAATAAAAACTGATAAAGTGCAGGAGACGGGGTCGAGCCCGACAATTAGAACGTTTATTATGCACATCATTAAGGTGACAATTTAGTCAAAGGTGGGCAAAATTTCAGTTTCTTAAAGTAAATTAGGTTTGCTTGTACTTTCATAAATTTCATGA
Organism: Rehmannia glutinosa; assembly: GCA_016081115.2. Lineage (NCBI taxonomy): Eukaryota > Viridiplantae > Streptophyta > Magnoliopsida > Lamiales > Orobanchaceae > Rehmannia > Rehmannia glutinosa. Next base: position 57,241,787 of record CM071927.1, on the reverse strand, counting down.
CATTAAATGTTTCGTGAACTTCACAACATTACAATTTCATGATATACACCATTTTCACAAAGTTCACCAAGATAATTTAGTTTATTAAAGAAACATAAATTATGTCATTCACGGTTTCAAATTACATTTTTGTTCACATTATAAATCTTGTAGTCAGCTTGACTTGGCCTTTGGGCAAATAAATGTCATTTTGACAAAAATATTGATTGTTTGAGTCTATTGTGGCGTGGGTAGGTTAGATAATGTATCGAACAAAGGTTGTCCCAGTGGTCCTTGTTTGACTACCCATATGCCTAATCCCATTTTCGGGTCGGCACGAGACGGTGATGAACTTAGGTGACAGGGCTTCGCCAAATGTTGTTGGAAGTGCAAGGAGAACGGACAGGTCGGTTTTCGATCAACACCGATCCTACGTTTCTTATTTTGGGTTGACGAACTAATTGAATAATCATTTATACTTTGTTTTTAAAATGAGATATCACTATTTGTTTTTTTAAAAATTGGGATATCTATTGAAAAATAAAATAATTACCGTACTTAACTAACTGTTGTCCTAGGTGCATTTCATCATTGATAGAATCAAACATTAATATCTCATTATTTAATTGCAATATGTTCTTGATCATTACGGCAAATAATTCTTAAGTGTATCATTATCATGCATACATAAATATTTTTAGACACACTAAATACTTTTTTCAAAGAAACACTTCATATTTCATTAAACAAATATTGCATTCCTCTACCCCAACCCATTGAGCTCGTTTAGCTCACCTCACGATTTTTATAAAGAAACCGAATGATCTGAGATTGGCGAGACTGACACGAGACTTCTAGCTCAGAGTTGACTCTACATGGTAGCTTTTCCTTGAAGGGCTTATTTGTCAGGGCTTGAACAATATAACCATATTATCTTGTAATAGTTAGGTGAGTTACAACTTTATTATAATTGTATGTTATGATTTATAGACTTCTGCTATATTTATATTTTTTTTATTTGTACTTAGATAATAGCTCTTGATGATCCTAAGTTTGAATATTTAGGTTGTACCCTATTGGATGCTATTCTATTTTATTGGGTATGTAAATTGGGGCGTGACAAATATCCAAATTTTTTTAAGTCAATGTCGACACTAAGCAATAGTCCACCTTTTCTTCCAATGCCCAATAGCCATGCACGTGGAAGCTAGCTGGTTTAGATGGCCCGATCCCCCATTTTCAAAGAACCATCGGCTTCGTTGTGGGCTCGTGATTTCATCCAAGACTCCCTATCTAATGTGTCGAATTTTTCACTAAGTTATTTGCAATGGAATTTGCACAAAGAAAAACAAGAAAATTTTCGACGACCACCTCCCCACTGGACATTAATTGTCTCCTCGGCCGGTAGCCTCCTCTCATCATACCATGCCACTAATGGGTGGGAGCGACCTTCCTCGGCTCTCTCTCGACTTTGCCTTGCTTAAAAAAGCTCCGCCTGGAACTCACGTCTATTTTGATGGGGCCATATCACTCTCGAATAAGTGTGCTGGAATTGGACTTTTCATCCTCAAAAAATGATGGCTCTTTTCTTCATGGTTTTTCCAAGAGCTACCCCGACATCCTGGATCCTGAGGTTGCCAAAGCTCTTGCACTCCGAGAAACAATTCTCTTTGCCACCTCTATGCTTCTTCCAGATATATCTTTCATCGGTGATTCTGCGAGCATCATAGCGGCGGCAAACAACCTGTCCACTCCATCAAGTGCCTGCATTCCTATTCTTGTTGATGTTGCGTTGCTTCTTAGTAATTTTACTTTTTATGGTTTATTTTGGTCTCCCAGGACTGAGAACATTGTTGCACACGAGTTTGTTGTTTATGCAAAAAACTCTATCTGTACAGCAACCTCGTGGCAATCTCCTCTTGAGTTCTTGTTTCAATTTGTACTGGACAGTTTCCAGCAATTTTAATATAATTTTCCTTTCAGAAAAACAAATGTCAGCCTTTTAGGTTTCCCGGTACAATTTTACCTAAATTTACGCTCCCTCCATTTTTTTTACAGAACAATATGATCCAGCAAAAATTCCCAGACATTTTTATGCTTTGTTTCAACATTGTTTCTAACATGTTTCAACAACCAAGAAACAATATATATAGAAATCGTTAGAACGGAATTGCTCAATCACAAAATTGATTTTATGTGATCCGAGCAATCCGAAATAGATCTTGAAACGTAATGCGTATTAACATGAATTGATTAATTTGTAGCAACAAGAAAGAATTGAGATTACCCTTGTAGCGTGCTTTCAAAAATCTTCAAAGAAATTCCACGCTCCAAACCCTCAAGCCTTCTTCTGTTCTCCAAGAACTCAAGAATGCGATGAATCTCTCTTATGTGTGTGGGCACAAAATGATCGATAGATGTTATTAAGTAGGAAGAAGAAATAATTAACTATGGAAACTTTTGCCAAAAGGAAAATATTACTTTAGGTAATATTCTCGATTGGCAAATCAAATCATATTGATTGGCAAATCATATGATTTATCTTATTTCCAAAATTATCTCAATCACCACTTAATTAAATACACGCATTAATAAATTATAACTCTTTTAATTTATTCCTTATTTTTCTAGAGCCACCAAAGGGACTGATCGGACCCAATTAGATTAAGCTCCAATAAATTAATTTCGATCCAATCAACTCTTGATCAATCAAAATAATTTATTAATCTTATTCCATTCCACTAAAGGGATAAGATTGCACTCTTAATCTAATTGAAATTATCAAGCCAATAATTAAATCCTCGATTTGTCGATCTTACATGTCACCCCCGTTGATCAACTAAATATTAGAAATATGATAAAATGACCAAAATCCATTTTCTAATATTTATAATCCCAATCCTCATCTTCTATCTCGATCAAATTCCATGTGATTGCCATCACATCATGAATTCAACAACAAATATCGAATCACCGAGCTCGATTATACTCGTCTATTAGAAGAACACATGAGATCATGATCATGCCTATTAAATAGGTGACGATTCCATATTGTGAATATATGTTCCTTATTATTTCACTTTAATTCCCAAAGCATCGAGATATTGATCATCAATTTAATCTCACTCATTGATGCCTCAAAGAACTTCAAGTTAGTAATCAAAGTTCATTACCCACTCAGATTAAGGTGTCACGTCACGATAATCAAGTGAAATTAAATATCTATTGGTCAATTAAATATTTAATTTCACGTGGTCCACCCAATACATTAAGAAAATGTATTAACAATTTTATTACCAAAGTCAAGATAAACTTCAATAAAATTGAGACGATCTTATCAAAATAAATTGTCCATGTTTATTTACCGATCGTGGACTTTAATTCTTTGAATTGAATTATAAATTGAATCTTTTTGTGTTTAACAACTTAAACACTCAATTTATAATATCAAACAATTCATGGACATATGCAAGCTCGATATATATGAAAATAATACTTTATTCAAAATGTCAATTACATAGTAATTTACTCGTAGGCACAATACTACCAACATTCTCCCACTTGCCCTAGAGTAAATGAGACATGTCTAGTACACCCATACTTTCAATATGCCCCTCAAAACTTCTAGTTGGTAAACTTTTAGTAAAGGGGTCAGCAAGATTTTCTGCAGACGCTATCTTGCTTACTAACACATCTCCTCGTTGAACGATATCCCTGACAAGGTGATACTTTCGTTCTATGTGTTTTCCACGTTGATGGTTTCTGGGTTCTCTTGCGTTTGCCACTGCACCACTGTTGTCACAGTACAATGTAATGGCTTGCGATGCAGATGGAACCACCTCAATGCTTAGCAGAAAGTTCCTCAGCCACACGGCTTCTTTGGCTGCTTCACAAGCTGCCACATATTCCGCCTCCATTGTGGAATCAGCAATACATGATTGCTTGATACTCCTCCAAATGACAGCACCACCACCCATAGTAAACACTGACCCTGATGTGGACTTACGAGTGTCCCTATCAGCTTGAAAATCAGAATCAGTATAACCCACGGGCACCAAATCTGTAGCTGAATAAACTAGCATATATCCTCTAGTTCTGCGAAGATACTTGAGTATATGCTTTACAGCTATCCAGTGCTCTGGTCCTGGATTTGACTGATATCTACTGACAATTCCAACAGCATAACAGATATCTGGTCGGGTACACAGCATAGCATACATGAGGCTTCCTACAGCCGAGGCATAAGGAACCTTCTTCATGTATTCCACTTCACTAGGAGTCTTAGGGCAATGCTCCCGTGACAAGTGAATTCCATGTCTGAAAGGTGTTTGGCCTTTCTTGGAATTTTGCATAGCAAACCTCTCCAGTATCTTATCAATGTATGAAGCTTGGGATAAAGCAATCCGTTTGTTCTTCCTATCTCGAAAGATGCGGATTCCTAGAACATAACTTGCTTCTCCCAAGTCCTTCATATCAAATCACAGCCAACCAAGATTTAGCTGATGTTAACATTCCTATGTCATTCCCAATGAGCAGAATGTCATCCACATACAGTACGAGAAAAGTCACCTTGTTGTCTTTAATTTTCTTATAGACACAAGGCTCATCAAGATTTTGATCAAAACCATAACTCTTTTTCAGCTTGATCAAATCGATATTCCAAGACCTAGACGCCTGTTTAAGTCCATAAATGGACTTTTTCAGTTTGCATACTCTATGCTCTTGACCCTTTTGGATAAAACCATCTGGTTGCATCATATAGATGCACTCGTCAAGACTTCCATTAAGAAAAGCTGTCTTGACATCCATTTGCCACACCTCATAGTCAAAATGAGCTCGAATGGACAAGAGGATCCGAATAGACTTTCAAAGATGGCCACTTTGAGAAGGTTTCTTCGTAATCGATTCCTTCTCGCTGGGTAAAACCCTTAGCGACCAGTCTAGCTTTATAGGTTTCTACCTTTCCGTCTATCCCTCTCTTTCTTTTGTAAACCCATTTACACCCTATGGGTTTTACCCCATTAGGCAAGTCTACAAGATCCCAGACGGAGTTAGTGTACATAGATTTCATTTCTGAATCCATAACACTCCTCCAATGATCAACATCTATATCCTCCATAGCTTCTTTATACGAAGTGGGATCCTCCTCTTGTTCAGTGGTGACTGCCTCGAAAGACTCTCCATAGAGCAAGTATCTAGAGGGCGGTCTGATGACTCTCCCACTACGTCTAACCGGTGGAGGCTCTTGGATGATTGGAATTGGTTCTTGTTCTCCCACTAACTCTTGTTCACGATGCTCCTCATTCTCATCTTCAAAGACCTAGAGGTGTCTCAACAATGGGAACATGATCTCTTTCCGTCTCGTATTGGAGATCTAGTAGGTACGATGGTGGAGCCTCTTTTGTCTCCCACTAGATCCAACTACCAACGGCGGTAAAAATGTGAATTCAAATTGAGTGGGTTCATGCGGAACTCGAATAGATGAATCAGGAAGGTTTTCCTCATCTCTTCCAAAAGGACCTTACTCTTTGATTCACGTTCTTCTATATATCTATCCTCTAAAAAGTTGCATTTGTACTTGACAAATACCTTTTTATCCCGAGGACTATAGAAGTAATATCCTCTTGTTCCTTAGATAACCTATAAAAATGCATACCTCGATCTTGATTCCATCTTTTCCATCTTTCCCTTAAGACGTGTGCGGACATCCCCATATCCGGATATGTCTTAGATTGGGCTTACGTCCATTCCACAATTCCAGGGGTGTCTTAGGGATGATTTAGAAGGAACCATATTCAATAAGTATATTGCGCTTTGTATAGATATCCCCAAAAGGATGTAGCAAGAGTAGAGAAGCCAAGCATAGATCCACCATGTCTAACAAGGTCCTGTTTCTCCTTTCTCGAGACACCATTCTTGGGAGTACTGTGCGCTCAATCGGGATAAAATCCCATTTTCTCGATAAGTATGTTCTAAAGTCGTTGGATAGATACTCTCCACCTCGATCCGATCGAAGTATCTTTATGCTCTTACCTAATTGCTTTTCTTGCCGTTCATTCAATTCCTTGAATTTCTCAAGTGCTTGACTTGCGAGCCATTAGGTAAACATAACCGTGATCGAGAGTAATCATCGGTGAAAGTGATGAAATACTCATATCCACCTCTAGCTTGACACCGACGGGTCCACATACATCGAGTGTACTAATTCCAAGACTTGTTTGGCCCTAAGCCCTTTAGAAGTAAAGGACCTCTTAGTCATTTTACCTTCATAAAGATTCACATATCGCAGAGATTCTACCTTTAAATCATTTAAAGGACCATCCCTTACTAGTCTTTGAATCCTATCAAGGTTAATATGACCAAGTCTTAGGTGCCACAAATAAGTCTCATTAGTAGGAGATAACTTCATGCGTTTGTTAGATGTAGTGTGATGCAATGAGCTGTCAGAAGGTTTCAAAGTATACAAATCGTTATTCACATGTCCCTTACAAATAAGAGCTTTATTCAAGGTAATATCAACCGCCATCGGTGAAAAATGGACATAATATCCTTGTTTAAACAATAAAGCAACATAAATTAAATTTCTAGTAATATCTGGGACATAATAACAATTCTTCAAAACCAAATGTTTATTATTGCTAAAATAAAGATAAACAACTCCAACGACCTTTGCGGACACCACGACTCTGTGCCAACCCCGAGAGTATGTTCCCTTCATTGAGCTCCCTGGTTACTTGGAACCCCTGCAATGTATTGCAGATATGATTAGTGGCTCCAGAGTCTACTATCCAAGTATCTGTAGAATCAACCACTAAGCATGACTCAATAAAAGAAAACTCACCATCACCTTGCTTTTTAGAAGCTAGGTATTTCTGACGCTTTCTCTTCCAAAGACCCTTCTCCCCACAATTGAAGCACTTTCCCTTAGCTTACCATCCTCTTTAAATTTTCTTAGCCTTTTGTTTGTGAGCCCTTCTTATCGGACTTTTTCCTCTTATTCCCTCCATTGCCTTTCGGCTTGGAAGAGGATGGTCCAAATGTAAGTAACATCAAATGCATCACCACTCTTGGTCTTTAAAACATTCTCGATTTTGGAGCTCTTTCATCGGCTCTGTCGGGGACATGTTAAGCTTGTTCATATTATAACTAACTTTGAATCAAGCTGAGAACATCTCCGGAGAGTCTCCAAAGCCATGTCAACTCGAGTCTCCGATTTGATCTCGGCCCCTAAAACCTCGGCCACGTTAAACGAGCGATCAATGCAAGCATATGATCTCTCACGGGCGCCCCAAGCTTCATGCGCATGTTCATTATAGATCTAATGGCCGCTTGGCGGGCTCGCCGTCCTTGTGCTCAAACATTTCCTGAGGCTTTCCATGATTTGTGAGATGCTCATACTCGATGTTTCTGCACGCAACACATTTGAGATAGATCCCAAAATGTAGCAATGCGGGCCATCTCATCGAATGAGTCCACTTATCATACGCCTCCTTTTGTTCGGCCGAGACTCCGCAGGGGGAACAGTGGGACATGGTTCGATTAGCACAAATTTTAGCTTCTCCGCAAAGTGAGAACAATCATGAGATTTCTTTTCCAATCAATGTAATTTTCTCCAACTAGTTGGTTTTTAGATAGATCATGGATGAATGAGCGAGACATTTTCTCAAATATAAAATTCAAAATAAAATGAGCTTGCATACAACAAAAGAATTTCATATATGATGCATGAGAAAAGCATGAGTAGACCCAAAACTACAACAATATGGCGATAACCTAAAACCCCAAAATCTTAAACATATTCCTCTATAGGAGAAATAAATGTGATTTATGGCTAAAGTTAACCCTCCCACTAAATTCAATATATCTAGCAACTCTTGCAATATTAATTTAGTACCGCATAATTTGGCCATCATTGACATCGTTTGGATATTCTATAGAATTCCCCACGGTGTCTTTGATTTAAGTGCATAACCTCTATATTGATTATTTCTAAGTACCTAATTAATTACGTCACCTATAGGGTAATCATAATTAATTAAAACTTAAAAATTGATCACCATAAAAATGGACCCAATCTAGTAATCAAACAATGTAGCCTTCCTATAGGGAGACCAATAACATTGGCACGAGGCAAACATATATTCTTACTAATGGGTTAATAGAGAGACCGTAGGCTCACTAAAATAGTGCACCCTCTCTCACTTAATATTTTTAACTATTGGGTTTTAAGAAAAATTAATAACTCCCAACCAAGTTTTTAAAAAAAATTGGTCCAATTATTAATCACAACATAAATTTTCTAATCTAATTAAAAATTAGAAAAGAAAATAAATATAAAAACTATGCATGACAATATAGTACCTAGAGCGGTGTATATGCGATCTATATGGCATGTTATATGAATGACATTTAATTCACAAAATAATTAAAGCAATAAAAGCAATAATTAAAAACAAGAACAAATTTATGGCCCATCCTAGACACAAAATTACAAATTAATCAAAGCCCAATTGAGCCACAACCCGGCCCAATTCTTCAACCCATTTGCAATTGCCCAGCCCATATCTTGAAGCCTTTCAAAACAAACAGCAGCCCATCTCCACCATTCAGCCCAATGAAGTAGGAGGCCCAAGTACAACAATTTCAATTTGTCTGCAGCCCAACAATTGAAATGCCCACAAGCTGCTGGACCAAGATTAACCCTTTCAAGCCCTTTTCTTTTTCTTTTAAATAAAAAATCTGAAAATGGAAAGTAAACCCATCTTCTCCTTCACGCGTCTGCCACCAGATTCACTGCCGGAATAAACACGCCGCCGTCCGCCTGGGTTGGTCCACTGCCAGACGTCGCGCCACGATGCCAAGGAGAAGATCGAAAAACGTGGACTTCACCGCTGCCTCCCCGCATATCAAATCGCTGCAACATCGCAGCCGCGTCGAGAGCAAACGCCGCCACCACGCAAACCAGATTTCCGCCACCGCCTTCGGAACGCGCGACAGGCAGTGCTCGAGGCGATGATATCCGTCGCAGGTGACTATAGAAGCCTTTGTGATATGCGAGAAGACCTCCAGATTCGAGTTTGTAGCTTCTTTGTCTCTTCAATGGTGGATTTATCGAAAATTGCAGTTGGGCGCTTGAACTCTTGAAGAAGATACAACTCAGTCCCAAAGTTTCTGAATCTTATGTTCGGTCTCGTATATTACAAATTACAGAAATCCTATTTCTATTTGCAATAATTAAAATCAAAAGGGAAATTATGGAGACGTAATCCACCCCTTTTGTTACAAGACTCGAAAATACAAATACAGTTTTCACAATCAAAACTAGGGCCATAAATTGTTCAACAATTAAAACTCATTCAATCTAATAACAAAATAAATCACATAATCCTAACACCGCTCAACTAACACATGCATAAACAAATTAATGAATTCAAAATACGCAAAACAATATCAAAACCTAGGCTCTGATACCAATTGTTAGCGAACGGAATTGCTCAATCACAAAATTGATTTTATGTGATCCGAGCAATCCGAAATAGATCTTGAAACGTAATGCGTATTAACATGAATTGATTAATTTGTAAAGAACAAGAAAGAATTGAGATTACCTCAGAGCGTGCTTTCAAAAATCTTCAAAGAAATTCCACGCTCCAAACCCTCAAGCCTTCTTCATTATTTCCAAGAACTCAAGAATGCGATATGAATCTCTCTTTATGTGTGTGGGCACAAAATGATCGATAGATGTTATTAAGTAGGAAGAAGAAATAATTAACTATGGAAACTTTTGCCAAAAGGAAAATATTACTTTAGGTAATATTCGATTGGCAAATCAAATCATATTGATTGGCAAATCATATGATTTATCTTATTTCAAAATTATCTCAATCACCCACTTAATTAAATACATCGCATTAATAAATTATAACTCTTATAATTTATTCCTGTTATTTTTCTAGAGCCACCAAAGGACTGATCGGACCCGATTAGACTAAGCTCCAATAAATTAATTTCGATCCAATCAACTCTTGATCAATCAAAATAATTTATTAATCTTATTCCATTCCACTAAAGGGATAAGATTGCACTCTTAATCTAATTGAAATTACTAAAGCCAATAATTAAATCCTCCGATTTGTCGATCTTACATGTCACCCCGTTGATCAACTAAATATTAGAAATATGATAAAATGACCAAAATCCATTTTCTAATATTTATAATCCCAATCCTCATCTTCTATCCGATGAAATCCGCATGTGATTGCCATCACATCATGAATTCAACAACAAATGTCGAATCACCGAGCTCGGGATTATACTTGTCTTATTAGAAGAACACATGAGATCATGATCATGCCTATTAAATAGGTGACGATTCCATATTGTGAATATATGTTCCTTATTATTTCACTTTAATTCCCAAAGCATCGAGATATTGATCATCAATTTAATCTCACTCATTGATGCCTCAAAGAACTTCAAGTTAGTAATCAAAGTTCATTACCCACTCAGGATTAAGGTGTCACGTAACGATAATCAAGTGAAATTAAATATCTATTGGTCAATTAAATATTTAATTTCACGTGGTCCATCCAATACATTAAGAAAATGTATTAACAATTTTATTACCAAAGTCAAGATAAACTTCAATAAAATTGAGACGATCTTATCAAAATAAATTGTCCATGTTTATTTACCGATCGTGGACTTTAATTCTTTGAATTGAATTATAAATTGAATCTTTCTGTGTTTAACAACTTAAACACTCAATTTATAATATCAAACAATTCATGGACATATGCAAGCTCGATATATATGAAAATAATACTTTATTCAAAATGTCAATTACATAGTAATTTACTCGTGAAACAATACTACCAATGAAAACAAACCAAAAACAATATATAAAACACCATATGAGCAAACAAAAAGTTAAAATAGGTAAATATTGTATTTCAACATCAAAACACTTCATGGAAACAACAAAGAAACATCGAACAACATTAAAAAGGATATGGAAACAACCCAAAACAACGTAAAAATATTTAAAACACCACGTGAATAAAAAGAGCTTAAAAATAAGTAATAATGATATTTATACATTGAACACTACATGAAAACAACAAAACAATTATTTGAACAACTTTAAAAATATTATAGAACAACACCGAAATAATAAAAACAATATACAAAATAATATATGAATAAAAAATAGCATAAAAAATAGGTTAAAGTTGTTTTGAAACATCGAAACAACAAAGAAACAACATAGAAACAACAAAAAAACAAATTTAAACAATATCGAAACAACTTATATAACATGTAAAATCTTTGGAACAAAAACAAAAGGAAAAAAATAAAAATAATCAAAAAATATGCGGGAGCGTAAAAATATTAGGTACAAAAGTAAAAATTTAGGTACAAAAGTAATAGGAGCGTATTGTGTGATATGGGGACCAAAATCAAAGTATTCCATGTAATTTCCCCATAATTTATTTAACTCAATTGGGCTAATTTCGTAACTCAATTATTTTGCATAAAATTCCAATTTTCAATGATATAGCGATGCAAGTTCTATGAATTTTTTTATTGTATGTTATATCTGCCCATTTGATTTATTAATGTGTATGTTAAGTTTTTATGGATTTATAATCATATGCTATGCAATTTTTGGCATTTTTATTTTGCAGGTAATCAATCATCACGGATTACAAATAACTATACTTCGCCGCAAATGTTGTTATTTTCAGCTACAAATATCTCGACTATTATTGATATAACACATAATGAAGATGGTACTAGCACTTACAGTTTAGTTTGCTGTTTAGAACGAGAAAATGTATTTACACAAACTTTCCCTATCTATAGCTCAATGTAAAATAAAAAATGTGTTATACTTTTTGAGTTTGTGTTAGTACATTCTAGACTTTTTAGAAATAAACCAGCTGGTTAATACATGGTTAAATTATTGAGATATACAAATTATTATATGATAAGTTTATTTTTTTATATTAATATATAAACTCTACTAAAAAAGGTTTTTATATGTGCTACTTTTTAAATTTGAAAATTCCTTTACTTTTTATTGTGCAACTACCATCGATCATGTAACTCCTAAGAATTCAAATAAAAATTCCGACATACAAGTTATATGTTTTTTGTAAAGATCAAACGATTTCACCACCATCATATATAGATTTTCACCACCATCATATATAGATTTAGTTCAATTGATATATATTTATATTTTATTACTTATATAGATTTTAACCATTTGAATATCTAAAATGTTAAAATTATTATTTCTTAATATTCAATCGTGATTCGCTACTTCCAAAAAAAAAAATCCGTGCATCGCACGGTGGATCGTTAGTTAAATCCAAAATTACGTGTGATAGAGTTAAAATTGACATATACGTCCTCAAGAAAACATTTAATTAGAAGTCATTTAATATAATATGAATTTGAGTTTCTTAGTAACATGACTTGATTGTCAGTTAAAATATTATACCTCTATAAACTTATAAAAATTAAGAATCAATACGATACTTATGATTAAATTCATGAACCAAACAAATATATATAAACAATATTTTTTTCATTTATATCTATATCAATATCTATATCTATACTAATACTTTTTTCAGCTATCTATCTATACTTATATTAAAAATGTGCATATGTCGGATGATTTTTTTTGAAACTTTTGATTTGATAAAAGTATTATTTGGCATAGTCAATGTCAAAATTATTTCTCTTTTTTTTTTTTTCAAAAGTTATTGTAAACTCAATCACTTCCATTCCTTTAAAAATATTTTATTCATATGATCAAATATAGTTCAACTTTTTAAATTTATGTTATTGATAGATAGTTTCGTTTAACCAAATAAAATATATAAACAATTAAAAGATTAAAACTAAAGAGTTAAAAATTATATATGTGTCAAACATTCATATAATATATATATATATATACACACACACACTATGCCATTTTCTATAAAAAAAAATTAATTCACTTAAAAATCAAACCTTTAAAAAGTTTATAAAGATTCAAGCACAAAAACAATACTCAATACAAAATTCAGGTATAAAATATCTTAAATTTTGCAAAATTTTGAGTAACAGGAACATTGTGACAAGAATCACAAATGATAAAAAAAAATTATATAATATAAAATAATTTGATACATGTATCAAACTTTGGTATTTTTTAAATTATAAATTAATGTAGACAATAATATAGTATAAATATTACAATTTATATATCAAATTAACTATAATAAACCATACACAATACTAAACAAGGTGAAGCGACCACATTTAAAGTCCAATTATAAGAATTCATTGAGCCTAAGGAGGGCACATAAGGATAGTTAAGAGATTATTTACAACTTGAAATCTTAACTTTTGGCAAGTATATTTTCTTATTTGATTAAAATAAAAAAAATTAAATAAAGATTAAAAGTACTATATATCTTTTTTTTTTCAATAGAGGCATCAAATTATGAAAATGAATGGGTAATTATATTTTTTTACAATAAATAGTGTTATTTAGAAGATAAATAATTGATTAATTTTACAAATTTTGAGGTCTCTTCAAAAATAAAACTAATATAGATTAGTTGCATATTAAGAGTGATTATATTTTGTATAACTAGATACTTAAAAAATTTACAAATACATTAATTTTATAACAAACATAAATAGTTAAATTCAATTGTAAGTACCATCGCTAATAGCATAATATATAAAAAATGTTCATCTTATTTTTTAGCAATTATCAGAAATTTATGTCATTCCATTCCATTTAGGATTAGGAATAGGCGTAATCGAGTTAGTGTTTCTTTTAAATAACATAAGTATTTGCAAAGTAATTTTCAAGTATAAAAGTTTATTAGTATTATATTTAACTATTGAAGTTTGATTCAATTTGAATTTTGATAACTAATTTTTTTAAGACTATCTTTGGTTTTATTATTAATTAATTTTATATGCAACTTGATAGAGTTTCAAAATTTAGATTTCAAGTTATCACTTTTTTATAGTTTTATCTAAAACATGACTATTGATGACAATATTTTTTTTTTTATGAAAGATGACAATAATTCTTTAGTTTTCATATGTAGGTCCCAAGGGGTGTGGTGTAAGGTTTAGAAGGGAGGTTGAATAAACCTTACTAAATTTTCACTTTTAGTCTTTTTAAAAATTTCAACAGAGTTGACTCAAATCTGCTAAGTCCTTAGGGGACAGCTAGGTTTTTTTTTTTTAAAGCAAAATAACACCCCGGGGGGTGGGGGATTGAGGCGTGATCCCCTACCTGTATATCAAATAATCAAAATGTCATACAATGTCATATCCGTCAAGGCGGGAGAAAATCAAAGAACAAATAACCTATCACTACGATATCTAGAAAGACTATCATAATGAGATATCTAAAAATAAAAGGAGAACCAATGATCTATGAAAATCTGAAGCTCGGATATCCCGGCTGGTCCATCCGAATGAGCGCTAGGAGGTGGTGAGAGGTCGTGCCCTCATCAACAATGTGACTGCCAAGGGCGGCAGCTCCCAATTCTGCAAGGTGATCTCGCCGGTCGATTCCCCTCTCTCGTATGTGGGAAATCGAATCATCAAGATCCTCGATGTTCCGAATGCGAATCGGGGTGTCTTGAACCTGCCAAGAGCTAAGGCCACCGGAAGTGATCGTGGTGACCACCGCCGCATCTAACTCGATCCAAATCAAGAGAAAAAGACGGGCATGCCGCAGCCCCATCTCCAGTAGCTAGAAGCTCGGCATGAAAGCTAGATACCGCTGGAGAGAACAATGAAAAGCCAACATAAGTCCGCCGAATGATCCCGAATCAATCCCCTCCGCCAAAGAATCAAAGTGTCCCGATCAAACGAACCATACGTGTTCGCTGATCGAGGAGACCGAGGGGCTCGCCAAATCACAATCCTCGGCTGCGCGGAACCCGTGGTAGAGCACTCCCCTGCAAAAAGCCAACAAGAGGGGAAGCATCTAGACCAATCGATGGGTTCGTACGCCGACCAAACAAGAATCCGGAGATACCGCTCCACCGCCAAATAATGTGAGATGCCAAGAAAGGAAGGTGTCGATGCTTGACACTATTCCTTTCCGTCCGGAAAACCATAAAATCAAGCAGGGAACCAAGAAACTCAAGTGCCTAGTGTGTGATCCGTGTGTGCGATTCCTCCAAAAAGAAAGGACTGGGGACAAACTAGGTTGGCTTTCTTGACTAAGTTACTCACTAAACATACTCGATCGAGTTGTTGATAATATAACTCGGCTACATCGGCTAAGACTTAACGTTTTAGTTGATTTGGTTTTATATAACTAAGACTTAACACCCTTTGTTAATTTTTAAGCTCGTTTCTAACACCTATTTTAGCACTTGTTATTATAAGTTGGATAGCAATATAACTTATCAAGTGAGATATAAAAATATAAGCAAGAAAGTAAATCTGCCGAAAGTAAATGACACAAGCAAATTTTATAGTGGTTCGAGGAAGGGTAATTCCTCTAATCCACTCTTCACCAACTCCTGGAGGAATCCACTATGTAAGATCGAGGTTACAAAGCGCTTCTTGATCTAGAGACAGCCTTGATCACACATCTATCTTCTTCTCACACACGCTTCTTCACAAGAAAACTAGTTGCCTTGATACTTGGCTCCCTTCAAGTCTTTGGATTTGATCACACAACACTCCAACAAACTTAAAACTTCTGGTTCGATAGCTTCTTCAAACTTGGAGAGTAGACCCCTTTTTGTTCTTGAAACTTTTCCTCTTCAACTGGTTGAAGTAATCTTTCCTTCACAGCGTGTGTTGGATCGAGTTCTTTCGAGTTTTAGGCTTAAGGAATTTTCTTAATAAGCTTTGAGAATATTGCAGGTTATGCTTGCTTGCAAGATTGATTTTTTGCTCGTGTAAATCGTAACATTTTCTCAAATGCTTCCTCAGCCTTTTGTAGTGCTCATTTGAAAATTTTCACGTTGAAGAGATAGGCTATTTTCAAATGACAATTGTTGTTCGTTGGCTTGACTTTTCTTGGTTTGCATCGATGTGATGTTGACCCTTCCTCGTATTAAATGCCTCTGCAGCTTTACAGGGTCTGACACATGTACCAGTGTTTCCTATTGGTTTATTCCTTTTGCATATTTCTGGGCCAAACACTTTAAGACATGACAATTTGGACTTATTACTATATTGAGTAATATCCTTGACTTTCTTCCAACGGATCAATGTCAGTCGTCTTGACTTGACTGCTGCCTTTACTCCTTTGACTGGAGTATGCTCCAATCATATGGGAATGACTCAACTGTCAATTCAACTATTAGTCTTGGCTTCTCACTGACTTGACTGACACTTCCACATCCTTCACACAACTGTTCCTCAGCAGTGTCTCCTACAGTCGAGTATTTGCCTTCCATCTTGACCATACTCAGCTGACACACAGTGGAGTCTTCACTCTTGTCTTCAGTTAACATCTTGTATTCTTCGACATAGCTGACTTCACTCATCTCTTTCAGTCCTATCTATTACAACATAGAAATACAAGGAAAATGGGATGTCAACTTCCTATTCAAAGTTTTACATGGTATCATCAAAATCTAACAAATAAATTTCCTAACAATTTTCCCCTTTTTGATGATGCCAAAACTTAAATAAAATAAACAGCAAACACAAGCAGTGTAGTAACAAAGAATGTTTCCTTTGAATAATCAATTTTATTGATCATAGCATTCTTGTCCTTTACAAAGCTGTTTACAAAATGTATCAAAGCATATACAAATATTGCATTACAACATGTATCAAAGCTAAGTTACAACTGGTATCAGAGCAAAATTACAAAGAAGGTATCAGAGCTAACAGCTAACATACAGAATACTTACAGCTGTGTATTTACAATAAAGTAAAATACAAAAAGGGGTTGCAGCCATCTTCAACGCCTTGGCTGCTTCCTTTTTCTCTCTTCATCTTCAGCTCTCCTCCTGTCCTCATCTGCTCTTCTCCTCTTCCTTTCTTCTTCATCCCTCTTCTTCTTCTCATAGGCACGCCTTGCAGCAGGGTCATCCCTACGCTTCCTTTCCTCCCATTCACGATTTAGCCTTTCATTCTCGGCTTCTTGCCTTCTCTCACACTTCTTCATTCTTGCGACTTCCAAATTTGCAAGATGATCATATCCAGCCCAGTAGTTTAATCCCTTCTTCTGTGGATTAATATACTTTAGGTCTTGTGGTTTTGGCTGTGGTTGATAGCCTCTGCCTCTTCCACTTCCACCTGATCTTCCCCTTCCTCTTCCCGACTCACCGACCTCCTCCTCTCTGGAGTGTCTTTTGATCTTTGAGCTTTAACTTTTCTAGGTGAGTGATCGCTGAACTCAATCTTGAACTTGATTGTATTACATACATCAAGACCTTTCTCACAGTACAAATCACATGCTTGCGGTAGAGTCATATCTTGGAAGTAACCTTCTACCTCTAGAGTTTGAAACTCCTCTAGTGATCTTGGCTCGATCCAAAGATCGTGCATAACAATTTCTCTCGGGGTTTGGTCGCAGGAAATCCTTTCCCCGCCGGGACCATCATATTGTGTCCTTATATTCGATACGCCGCAAAATGCTTCTCAACCACCTTTTCAAACTCATCTTCGATGGCTTTCCTTGATTCTTTAAATGCCATCTCAGCTTTTAGTTCCACTGACAGCTCTTCCGGTAGCTTGTTGAGAAGTGAAGTTGTTATCTCTCCTTGCTGAGGGGTTTCAGCGAACATAAGCTTCAAAGGGGGGTTTTTCGAGCTTTCTTCCCCCTTAGCTTGTACTTCCTCCTTTTCCACCTTATGACCTCTTTTCCCTTCCTTCAGCTTCTTTCAAGGCCTCATCTTCCACCTTTTTGGCATCATCACCAAAAGATAGGGTCAGGCCATGGAACAATCCACTGAGAATGAAGTCAAGTCGGTTGTTTGTAGAGTTTTTCTTGTCATCTGCTTTGAAGTAGGTTGTTCGAAATTCTGATCGCGTAGCCTTTGACTCAGCTGCCATTAATTTTATTTCTGTCTGGAGAACATTGAACTGCTGGTTCATGTTGGCCTCGATGTGCAATCTTGCTCTTATGTTGCGGCAAAGTAACTCTATGTCCGACTTGTGGGATTCTTCAATTCTCACCATATACTCCTTCTGCCTCTGCTGAAACTGTACATTATCCGCACTCCAGACTAGCAACTATGCAAAGAGTAACTTGAAGTAACGGACTTGCTCTAATCTCATAGCAGTTGTTTGTGCAGTCCATTCTCTGATTCGTAGAACAACACCTCGAATATCCCCGCTTATATTTGCATCATGGTTGTCCAGTCTTAGGTGTAATGATGCAAAGCCGTGTTCCATTTTCTCAATTTCTTCGCAAATGGCTTTAAACGCCTTCCGAAAGTCGGCTGTAGAAGCGGACTCTTCCTCAGGACAAACAACATCGAGTCGAAACCTATAGGCACTATTGTGGAATCCGCTAGAACTCCGGGCTCTACTTCCACAGAGTGCTTGGCTTGTTCTCTAGTAGACTCGACATTCAGAGGTGGCAACTCGGCTTTAAAGTGGTATATTTCTTCAAACATGTTGTTTGGGTAGACAAGGATTCCTGAAGGTCCACCCTGTGGAGCCTTTCCCTTCTTCTTCCGTAGTTCCTTAGCTCTATTTGCCTCAGCTGAACCAGCTTCGTCGCCATTGGGAGCAGCTGTGTTAGCCTGCTATTGAGCTGATTGAGTCTCTGCTTGAGTAGTTGTGGTAACCTACTCACCGTGGATCGATTTCGAACTTGAGCGCTTTGTTTTGGTTTGCTCGATCGACCTCACCGTTGTGTTAACAGCTTTGTTGGTATCAGTTTGTGTTTCCTTTTGAGTCGACTGGTCCTCAGCTATTTTATCAGTGTCATCGGAGTGTGATGTAGCCATTGGGGTTGGCTCATCATTGAATACGAACCTCATGGGAGCTATTTTATCACTGATAGTACTCCGAGAGTCTTGAGAATCGTCAGCCTTGTCCTTGGCAGATTCATCAATGGGTGTGGACTCGGCTTCATTGTCGGATTCCAGAAATTCTATGTCAATGTTTTCCTGGGAATCACTGAGAGCGCTGATTTCGTCTTCTTCATCAGCCATCTCTACATGAGGAATTTGCTCTTTCGCAACTTCTTTACCTAAGGAAGTCTCAACCTCCTTTAGGCCTTCATTACCCCCAGTCTCACCGCTGTAGGGCCTTCAACATCCCTATGTGCGCCTCAACCAGCAGGTAGGGTCTTGAACAATTTTCCCCAGATGAGACTCATCCTTTTGGGTCTTCATTGGCATCCGTCGAGTCTTAACTCCTAGGATTGCACTTTCAAGACCAGGAGTCTCAACTCCCATGGTCTCCATTCAATCCTTTGACATAGTTGTAGCAGCAACGTCATCGGCCTTCAGTGCAGAAGAAGTTTCAGCTGAGACAGTCTCAATCGTCCGAGCTTCATCAACTTCACTCTGTTGTTCCATTGATTTCTCACCTTTGCCTCCTTTCTCCATAGTTTGGTCTCCCACAGCGCCCTCCGACCTAGCCGTGATGAAGAGAGCTTCCCCTTAGTTGGCTCACCAAATAAGTTAGATGTTAATGGGGTTACTCTTCTCCGAGACTTGGCTATTTTTCCTTCGAGTTATCGATCGTGGGCGGTGTCTTAACACCTTCTTCGGGGGGTTGGCTTGGATAAGATGCCTATTTCATCTCCTTCCCTAGCTTCATCGTCGTTTCCTTGAGAGCCATTTTCAGATTGCACGGGGATGTGGTGGCAGCAATGTCAACCGCTATCTTCTGCGCCACATCCAGGGGTTAGAGAGCCGGAGAGAGTTTAGAAGATTCTCCTGGACCCCCTTGCAAATGTTGTTCATGCATGGCTTTTGATTCTTTGATGGCCTATTGGAACTCGGCCTTCTCAACTGCTTCAGCAGGATCAATCTCGTCTAGGTCGCTGCTGTCAGTCGATTCCATGTGATGCTCATGACCTTCAGTGAACATGCACATATTTGATTTTTCAAGAGCTTTGGCTTTCTCCAAAGCTTTCTCCTTTTCATCTTCCTTTATGGCGCCAAGGGCGTCTATACAAAATTCTTCATTGAGGGCATAGTGGATAGAGACGTTTCCACGGAAGCTTAAGAGTTCCTCTTCTTCTTCGATGAACTCGGTTGCTCAAATTATTGCCGAGTAACTCACTTCCAGCTCCTCCAATCCCTCAATCTCTGCCGAATATCCGGGTAGACTGGAGAATACATTATCACGTTATAATCATCATCTCCATCTTCCTCGAATTGTAGCAAGTGGAGCTTGCTCCTCCTCAGGTATATTTGCATCGGCCTGCGATGGGACGAGACAACTCTTTCCTCAAGAGTTTCGATTGTCTCGGCTCTTTGCTTTTCCACACAGTTGTCTCACGAGCGATTGGGTCTTCTACACTCTGCTGATTGGCATCGCCCCGTCTTCTCTGCGTCCTTGGTGGCCGCATCTCCACCATCCTTCTCTTTAGACTGCTCTTCTTGAGCATTAGCAGTCTCCTTCTCGGGCTTTTCTGGCTGAGTGGCAGACTCAGCTTTTTCAAGCTCAGACTTCCTAAAAAGTCTTTTTCTCTTGGTTCTTACAAGAGGAACAACATCCCCGTCAGCTTCTTAAGTGGTGGCTTCTGGCTCCACCATCTTTATCTTTTTCGCGTCAGCTGGCTTGTGAGGCACAGCTGTGCGCTTCTTCTTCATGATCGAAGAGGGCTTAGATGAGGCCTTCTCGATCTCGGCTGTTGGGGCAGGGGCTTCGTATTTGGCTACTGGGGCAGGTGCTTGTGGCTCGGCTGTAGGGACAGGTGCTTGCTTAGCTGTCGTAGCTCACTTCTTTTGAATAGGCTTGGGAGAGAGAGCTGGAGCGGTTGCAACTGTGTCTTCAGCAGGGTCAGTTGACTCACCCTCACTTGTGTCAGCTTTTGCTGGCATGCGCCTTCCTCTGAGCTCTAGAAAGGTTTGCCTTGAACATCTTCTGGTTCACATGGAATGGTTTTCCATGTCGTAGGGCAATTCCTTTCACTTCCATCAAATGGCAAATCACCAGGCCATATCCCAACGAGCATCCAAAATTCTCATCCTCCTTGATGGTCATGTTGATCACATTTTGACAGATTCGACTGGAAACAAATTCAGCCCAGTTGATCTTCTTTTTCTCTAAGATCGCAGCCATCACCACCAGCTTAGTCCGAGAAAGCTGGTTAAAGCTTCTGAACTTCATATCTATGCATTTGGACACGATGTCCACCAGCTTATGATAATCATCTTTGATCAAATCCTTCGTGGCTGTATAGACAACCTTCACAACTGACTCAGGTTTGGCTATCTCCTTCCAAGCCGCAGCAATGTTGACATCCTTCTCGGAGATTTCCTTCAGCCCTTCAGTAGGCAACTTGCAATATTCAACAAGGTCAGCAGCAGTGATCTTGATAGCCTTGATGTAAACTGATGAGCGAATCTCATCATTATGCACTTTCGCGTTGACATAGAACATCACGACCTCTTCCAAATACGTGTGAGAGAACTCCATAGTGAGAAAGTCCTTCAGACCAGACTTCTCGAGTTTCTCAGCAATTTTCTTCACCAGGGCTTCATCAGCCCACTGCTTCAGCATTCCCTTGAAGTCCACTGTGGATCCGGAGTGGTTCTTCTCAGACATTTTCACGAAATCATATGTAGCATCAATTTTTGAAGAAGATAAACGGTGAAAGATGCGTAAAATCTCGATTTTTAGAAAGTAGGGTTTTTGCTATCATAGAGAGAATTTCTTGCTTGTTGAAGACGAGAGAGTTTTTGTGAGGAGAGAGAAAAATATTTTTGGCTTATATCGGACTTGAAAAGACAGTTTCTGGAATTTGAAAAACTTGATCAAAATCGACGGTCATGAATTAACCTTTGAAACCGCATTAATTTGCTCGCATTAAATGCAACAACACTTATATCCAATCATAGGCTTAACCGTGCAGTTATTGTTCTGACAATCATAATTATGTTGACATCATCCTTAAAAACATTTCCGCTCGCAGAAAATGACTGCGTTTTGTCACTTAGCTCATGTTGGGAAATTTATTGTTTAGATTTTTATGAATGCCATGTAAAACTTAGAATAAGAAGTTGGCACCCCATTTTTGTTGTAAACTGCATTGTAATAAATAGGGCTGGGTCAAGTGAGTTAAGTCGGCTATGCCCAAACATGCAAGAAGACAACCGGAGACTAGAAGGAAGACTCCGCCCAAGACAAATGAGTATGGCAAAGAAGAGAAGACAAGAACTCGATCAAGGAGCAGACTAAGATGCGGTGAGAGGAGTATCGGTCAAGTCAACTCAAGATAAGCCAAGTCTCAAGTTGAAGTGACAAGAGTCATCCATGATTGGAAGTCGACTCTAAGTCACCTGGGGAAAGCAAGGAAATGCGGTCAAGTCGAGATAATCAAAAAGATCCGTTGCCTACGAAATTAAGAGAATTACTTAAACAAGTAATATCTCCATGCTACCTTTCTCGAAGTGCTCATTCCCGAAGCGTGCAAAAGGAATAAACCAATGGGAAGCACTACACCGTGTCGAACTACGAAAAGTCAAGAACAATTCATACGAGGAAATGGCAATTCCAAGGATCGCAACAAGACAAGCCAACGACCACAAGTGACTTTCAAAAATAAGCATATCTCTTCAACGGGCAGATTTTTGAAAGCTCACTATAAAAGGCCGAGGAATAACTCGAGAAAAGGTTACGAAGGTTACCGACCATCCGAGAATTGAATACAAGCAAGAAAGAAACATTTTGTAACCTGAAATATTCTCAAGTTATTAAACGCTCAATCCTCAAGCCTACATTACGAAGAACATCAATCCAACACTCACCGTGAAGGAAAGATAACTTCAATCGGTTGAAGAGGAAATTACAAGAAGAATAAAGGGGTCTACATTCCACGAAGGATTGTAGGAAGGTTCAAGGTCAAACCAAGTCTTGAGCTTTTGGAGGGCTTCGTGATCAAATCCAAAGAGCTTGAGCAAGTGGGTAGTAGCAAGCGGTTGCCACTGTGAAGAAGGCCGAGTCGTGCGAGAAGCCACCGAGTGATCAAGGCGTCTCAGTTGAGTCCCAAAGGATCAAGTCACCGTGTGATTAAGACTTTGTACTATTACCACTTTGATCAATACCTAGTGGATTCCTCCGGGAGTTGGAGAAGAGAGGAGTAGAAGAATTACCCCATCTTGAACCTCTATAAAAACTTATCGTGTCATTTACATTTCAAAGACTCTAAATTCATGCATCTTATTTGCTTAACTTTTTTAAATTTGCTATCTACTTGATAATTTCTAAGTACTAAATCAAGCATTAAATCTCTACTAAACCATACTTAAGGTATTAAGTCTTCCTTTGAAAACAAACCACATTTGAGCTAATTCGGTCTTAATAGGTGAGTTATTCTATCAACGGCTCGATCAGTCTTGAGTGACTAACTCTATTGATTAACTAAATTGGTTGTCCACCTAGGACAATGTGTGTAGTATCAACTCGAACTTTTAAAAGGACTAAATCGAAAATTTGGTAAGGTTTATTCAACCCCCTTCTAAACCTTACACTCACACCCCTTGGGACCTACAAGTGGTATCGGAGCGGTTGGTTCATTGAGCCTTCCGTGACAGTTCTTGAACTAGATCTCCAAATTTTTCAAAGTCCGCTTTAGTACTTAAATTTTCAAAACTCCTTTTATCATTAAAAATTATTATCATGGAAGCAAATTTGACACGCATCCCTATGTTCACAATTGAAGAATTTGATGATTGAAAATTCGTATGCAGGCTCATCTATCATCATTACATGATGAGATGTGGATAGTGATAGAGGATGGGCCACTACAAATCTTAAAAGTGAACACAGCTTTAAGAAGAGCTGCAGTTGAGGGTGAAGAGGATGTTGCCCCTAGACCAGCTATGGTTGAAAAACCAAAAACTGAATGGACAAATAATGACAGAAAAAGATACAACCTGGACAATGTAGCCAAGGACATCCTTTACAAAACCTTGGACAAAGCCATGTTCAATAAAGTCAAATCATGCAAAACGGCTAAAGAAATCTGGGACAAGCTAACATTGATTTGTGAAGGCTCAGAGCAAATCAAGGAAAATAAATTATCAGTAGCTGTACAAAAATTTGAGAATTTCAAAATGATCGCAGAAGACATTCCATGGACCTATCTAAGACCTCCAACCATGAACTATTCTCAGATCTCAAAGCCTACGAATTTGAGTTGAGAAGAAAAGATCGGGAAGAGACAATTGTACCCAAAACAAATTTTTTGCTCTAATTGTTAAGGATGGAAAGAGAGCCGAGGTCAAAGAAGTCATTGATCCGAAAGAAATAGCCCGATGGTTAAAAGGTTCAACAAATTCTTCAATAAGAACTACAAGAGAGGCAAGGCGAATCTTCCGAGAAGACACTCGGCTCCTCCAAGTCAAGAGAAGATAGGCCAACCAAGAGAACAGATCATCAAAAAGTCAATATCAAAGGGCGACAATCCAAGAATGGAAAGAGGCGATCAAAAGGTTGAATATCTATCTTTGAATCTGTAGGGCAACCAGTCACTATGCCATTGATCGCCCATATCATGTAGTCAACAAATACAGAATGAAGAAGAAAGAAAGGTCTTGAGAGAAAGAAGACAAGAAAAGAGAAAGGCAATGTTGGTTGCGAGAGAATCTTTGAGTCAAAGATATAGCCGAGTCGGAGAGTAGTGAAGCCGACTACTCAAGTGACTCGAAGAAGAAGCCCCGATCGTTTGATGGCCAAGGAACAAGATCAACTCGACCAAGAAGATGAGGTACACTCTAACTCATCAAACTCGATTCGAGTGATAGTGATCATGACACACACACTTCATCACCCACTCGATCTTTATGATTCATTAGGCAAACCGATGAAAGATTTTGAACACATTAAATCCTCACACACACTACTAAATGAGGAAAATAGCCTACTCAAGAGCCAAAACTCACAAATGACTAAGGAGTTGAGTATTCTAAGTCAAATAGGCGATGAGAATAAAAGTTTAAAGGCTGAAAATGCCAAGCTAATAAGCGAGAAATAGCTGCCATAGAAAAGAGGAGAATGACCTCAAAAATGTGATTGCCTCATTCACTAAGGCATCTAAATCATTGGATGATCTTATTATGAGTCAAAGAGAATGTGGAGACAAGACAGGCTTAGGATTTAATTCCTCTGTGCTATGTCAAACTCCAAAAGTAATTTTGGAAAAAGGATCTTCAAGAAATGAAGAGTCTAAAAATCCAAAACTCCAAATGGTGCACACACATTCACTCCAAAGCACAATTACAAGCAAACCGCCTTGGTTATAAAGGAAAAGGAAAACAACCGGTTGAGTGCGGCAAAGGACAAATGAGAAGAGATTCATCGAGTTCCTCAAAAACTCCAAACGGAAAATACTCGTAAAGAAGAAAGCAGAGCTACCAAAAACCCTAGAAAATCTATAAAAGAAATACATATGATGGGAATGGTAGAAAATATCCAAGCCAAGTGATTGGAATGATGTGAACTATCGGATAGACTTATGGAATATAAGCCCAAATGGCAAAGGCCTAGAACTCAAAGAAAGGCCATTCCAAAAGTATAAGAGCTTTCATCAAAGACACACATATGCACCTAGGCACTACACTCGAGACACCACAATTACCCAAAGAAGGCGATTGCTAAAACACATACACAGCATATAGACAAAAGAGACAAATGTATGAACCTAGAATCCCCAAGCAATTTGCCAAGATTAATTATGATTATGGCAGCTATAGATACCCCCTTAGTCAAATCATTTGGCTTGGTTGGATCATCTTACAATTCTAACCCCTCGGGACTCGGACAAGTATGGGTACCAAAACTTAATTTCCTTGATTGCGGTTCAAGGAACAGTGAGTGCCAAGGAACCTGGTACATGGATAGTGGTCATTCCCGGACATATGACAGGAAACAAGAAAAATCTGTCAAAATTCAAGGAAGTTAAAGGAGCAAAAGTCATATTTGGAGGAAATGAAGCTCGGGTGAAATAAGAGGCATTGGATCCATCAAGAGGAACGGATTAGAAATCACGGATGTTGCATATGTTGAAGGACTCAACTTCAACTTGCTAAGCATCGATCCAACTCCCGTGACAAGGGCTATAATGTTGGATTTAACATGGGTATATGCCAAATTAAGGATCTTGAATCGAATGAAGTTGTGTTGCAAGGATGCGATAAAAGAACATGTATGTAGTAGATTGGTCAACCGCTACACCCAAAGACTGTCTATTAGCAAAGAGCATAGGCTGAATCAAGTTGGTTGTGGCACAAAAGTCGAGTCACCTAAATTTCAAAACGATTAACAAGCTTGCGAGTAAATCTTGTGGAAGGACTTCCGACTCGGTATACAAGAAGGAGAGTATATGTGACGCATGTCGAAGGGAAAATAGATCAAATCATCATTCAAAGAAAAGACACCCATCTTCAACAAGAATATTACATCTGCTACATATGGATCTATTTGGCCCAATGGAACCAAATAGCATAAGTGGAAAGAAATACACCTTAGTGGTAGTAGATGACTACTCAAGATATACATGGACTATATTCATGTGTAAGAAGAAAGAAACTCTATAGAAACTACCACAAATGATGAAGAAAATTCAAAATGAAAAGAGCCAAACCATTATCAAAATAAGATCGAGACAGAGGAACCGAGTTTGTCAATGGGATAATAACTCGATATTGTATTGAAAATGGCATTGGTCATGAATTATCTGCAAGAAAGGACTCCACAATGAGAATGGAGTTGCGAGAAGAAGGAATAGAACTCTCAAAGAAGCGTGAGAAGGACCATGTTAGGCAAGGGGTTACCAAAAAGATTTTGGGTCAAGCAATCAACACACTTGCTACACTCAAAACATATGTATGATAAACAGACGGTGACAAAGACTCCTATGAGATTTGGACAGGGAGAAAACCAAATGTTGCATATTTTAGAATATTTTGAAAATGCTTCATCCATAACAATGGCAAAGACAATCTAAAGGCTTTCGATGCTAAAGGCGATGAAGGTATCTTCTTGGGGTACTCAAAATGAAAGCAAAGCCTACAGAGTACTCAACAAAAGGACTATGGTTGCGGATGAATCCATTCATGTGGTATTCGATGAGCCAAATGTAAATGGAGAAGATATTGAAGAGTCGGTGATAAGGTGAATCATCCAAACATACGAAAAAATCCCTATCTTTGGCTGAATCGAATTGTAAACTCGTAAGAAGATGAGATAATCGAATCTCAAAAACAAAATGGAAAATTTGCGGCTAAGTGATTACGAGAGAGCGATCAAAGCAACACAACATGCTAGACGATCAAATCCAGCTAACTTACTTCAACTTTGATGTAAGATGGTGAAAGACCATCCACCGAACTTGTCATTGGAGATATAAGAGAAGGTGTCAAAACAAGATCGAACTCAACAAGAAGCTATGTTCACATGCTTTATCTCACAAATAGAGCCTAAAGATGTGTTACAAGCATTGGATGACACACATTGGATTCAAGCCATGCAAGAAGAGTTGAATCGGTTTTAAAGAAATAAAGTATGGGAATTAGTTCAAAGACCCACCCATCAAAATGTCATTGGTACTAAATGGGTGTTCGAAACAAGATGAACGAGGAGGGTTACGTGGTAAGAAACAAAGCAAGACTAGTAGCCAAAGGATATTGCCAAGAAGAAAATAGATTTTGATGAAACATTTGCTCTGTAGCAAGATTGGAAGCTATAAGGATGTTTCTTGCCTATGCGACTCACAAGAATTTCATTGTATATCGATGGATGTAAAAAGTGCATTCCTAAATGGTTTATTGGAAGAAGAAGTGTATGTTGAACAACCTCCGAGGATTTGAGCAGAAGACTCTTGGAGATAAGGTATACAAACTCAAGAAAGCTCGTATGGATTGAAACAGGCACCCGAGCATGGTATGATACTTTGTCACAATTCCTAACGAGAATGGATTCACAAAAGGAAAAGTAGATAGAACACTTTTCGAGAATTCAAGACAAGAAGAGTATACTTCTTGTTCAAATATATGTGGATGACATCATTTTTGGATCCACAAACAAAGAGCTATGTGAAAAATTTTCAAACCTCATGCAAAGCAAATTTGAAATGAGCATGATGGGAGAGGTGACATTCTTCCTTGGACTCCAAGTAAAACAATTTGAAGGATGGAACCTTCATAAGTCAAACAAAATACACCAGAGATTTAATGAAGAAATTTGGTATGGAGGAGAAGTCTTCGTGAAAATACCAATGAATACATCACAAAATGGACATGGATGCGGATGAGAATCAAACAAGATATGAGATTATTGGATCATTGCTCTATCTCAAGGACATCACCTTTGTTGTAGCCATGTGCGAGATTTCAATTTGCTCGAAAGAGAGCCATATGGTAAGAGAATCTTGAGATATCTTGAAAGGAAGCGAGGTTGGCTTATTATCCAAAGGAAGGTGGATTCAAACTAATTGGCTATTCGGACTACGACTATCTTGGATGCGAGTTGACAGAAAAACACCTCGGGCACATGTCAAATGCTTGGAAACAGATCGATTTCTGGTTTAGCAAGAAGCAAAATTCAATAGCCACCTCTACAAAAGCATAATACATAGGCTGCAGGCAAACAAGTTGTGCCCAAGTCCTATGGATGAGACAACAACTGAGAGACTATGAAGTTGAAGAAAAGGAAATTCCAATCATGTGTGATAACACAAGTGCAATTGCAATCACTCAGAATCCTGTGTTGCACTCAAGAACAAAGCATATCGATGTCAGATATCACTTCATAAGAGATCATGTTGAAAAGAAGGACATCATATTGGAATATATCTCAACTGATAAACAGTTGGCTGACATATTCACAAAACCATTATGTGAGTCAAGATTTGAAGAACTCAAGCATGAGTTAGGGTTAATCGAGCTGAGCTGACACTCAGAAGACTCAAAGAAAAGAGATGGAACACAAAAAGAGAAAAAGGACTGAATTCTCAAAATCAGCTAAATGAATCAGCCATGTCGGAGAGACAGCTATACCGAATTAGTGACAGCTTTGAGTCACTGAGAGAACTGTGACCAGAAGAGTTAAATCAGCTAAGGGATAAGCTGAGTCATTTATGAGCAAAGTGACAAAAACACAGTCGTTTTTACTAAGCGGGAATGTTTTTAAGAATGACGTCAGCATAATGATGATGTGTACAGACAAAAAGCTGCATACCAAGCTTATGATTGGATATAAATGCTGCCGCATTAAATTCGAGACATTAAATGCTAATCGGCGTGCAAAATCTAAGCCGTTGATTTCGATCACATTTCAAAAACCACCCGCACGTCCTTTCAGAAACCATACTTAACTCATTTTCGTCTGTTTTCTCTCACATATTACCAAAACGGTTCATTTCTATCTCAGAAGCAAAGGCAAAAC
Organism: Rehmannia glutinosa; assembly: GCA_016081115.2. Taxonomy (NCBI): domain Eukaryota; kingdom Viridiplantae; phylum Streptophyta; class Magnoliopsida; order Lamiales; family Orobanchaceae; genus Rehmannia; species Rehmannia glutinosa. The sequence goes on along the minus strand of CM071927.1, from coordinate 57,212,228 downwards.
TCTCTCAAAACCCTATCAGTATTCAAATCAATTTCTAAGTTTCTTTTCGGTGAAATCCTGAAAAATGGCATCAACCTATGATTTTGTCAAGCTAGGAAAGCAAATCCACACAGGGTCGACCGTGGATTTCGAGGGCATGGTCAAACAGGGGTCCGATGACGCCCTCATAAAGAAAATCGCTGAAAAGCTCGAAACGTCCGGGCTGAAACCATTTCTGACGATGGAGTTTTCGATGACCTATATGGAAGAGGTCGCACAGTTCTACGTGAACGCTGAGATTCACGATGAAGGGATAAAGTCATCTGTTCACGGAAAGAAGTTCACCATCTCTGCCAAGGATTTGGTGAACACATCTTCACTACCGATGGAAGGAGCATCGAGAAATCAACGGTTGATGTAGACTGGCCGCCGCCTGGAGGGAAGTAGCAAAATCCGACTATCTTTGATAAAATAGTCTACACAAACAAACAAGAGGTCTTGAAGGAGGATTACCACAAGCGGTTGGACATAGTTGCCAAATGCATAGACATCAAATTTGGCGGCTTTGACCAACTTTGTCAAAAGCAAAGTTGATCGTAATGGCCGCGATCATTGAAGAAAGGAAAATAAATGGGTTGAGTTTGTCTCACAAGAGACTATGTCGAATGTAGGGAACAAATCCTTCAAGGAAGATGGTGCATTTGGAGGATCCTAGGATATGGCCCGTGATTGGCCAACCGATGGAGGTGAAAGGAGTCCTCTTAGACATGGAAAGGCGTTCCATGTAAACAAGAGGATGTTCGAGATCAAACCTCTGCGGCGCACGAGAAGAGAGCCTACGCCAAGAGAGTTGACACGAGTGAGGGGGAATCGACTACCCTCAAGATACAAACTGTTTCCTCTCCACCAAAGAAGAAAGCTGCCCTGCGGCCGCTAAGAGAATCTACGCCCCTGCGCAATGCTTGCTAAGAAGACTAACTTTGCTCCTACTGAAAGAAAAAAAACAAACCTGCTCCCGCCTGCGCAGCCGAGTCACCCGCCGCAGCCGTGTCTCTGCCCCGGCTAGCCGGGTCGAGAAGGACTCTCAACTACCTTCTCCGATCGTCAAAAAAGAGGAGAACTGATAAGCCAAGACGGCCGGCTCCTCGAAAAAACACCAAAGACGGCCCCCCGCCCAAGACTCGAGAAAAACTCTCTCTCAACCGGAGGTCCCTCCAGTACAAACTAGAGACGAAGAACAATCATCAAGCACTCCGAGCTTGAGAAACTGCTAAGTCGCCACTCACCGAGCAGATGGGACTCTGCTAGGAGAAGTAGAGTCTCCGGATATTATAGATGAAACAACTAAGTCTGTGAGGCGATCAACGAGGCAAATTGAAGACACAGTTGTAGTTCGCACAATGTGAGACACAAGAAGAAGGCGATAGAGATGATAGTGATGTGATGATCCTATCTCCACCTTACCCAGACATCCAAAATCGTCTGCGAGAGTGGAGGAAGTGGAAATTGAGTCGATCAAGGGAACAGTTCCAACGACCTGAATTTATAGAAGAGGAAGAGGAACTGCTGAACTTCATTGGGACTGACCTCTATGATCTCAAAGATCGGATGAAGAAAAATCGCAAAGATATCTTGCATCTTCAAGGATAAGGAGAAGGAGAGACAGGAAGAGGAAGGCGAGGCACGTGAGAAGGCCAGATTTGCCCTATCACCGCACCACAGAACACACACATCATCTCCTTGATGTCTTATCGACAGTGATGAGGGATCGGACCTGCTTTTTGCCGCTACGAGAAGAGTTGCAAATGCAGCAAGCAATCCATGAATCCGCAGAATTCTTCATGAGAAGAGCATGATGGAGGGACCAAGAGAGCCCTCCAAAACACAAACTGAAAATTGATCCAATGGGATTAGTGCGACAAATCGCCACCGTTGTTGCCGCCACCACTTCCCACTCACTCGGAAGAAGGATTTAAGGAAATGGCGATGAAATCGGGTTAGTGGGGACCCCAGGTCGAGCCAACCCCTAATGAAGGTGTCTTACCACCTTTGAATGGTGAACACTCGGAAAACAGCCGGGAGTTTGGAGACGAGTGACCCCATTCCAAGTCACTCACCAGGTGCGCCACCGGGGGGGGAACTCCTCCACTTGCAGCAAGGTCGGAGGATGCTGCGAGATGACTCCACAACGCAATTTAGGAGGCGAAGTGGAGAAGGTACAAACACAAAATACACAGCAAGTTGCCATCAACGAAGCTCGAGGCGATTGAGACTGTCTCCGAGGTGCCAATCGCTCGAAGGCTAATGACGCTGCGATGCGATCGATGCACAGACGGAACAGCCCTGGGAGTTAACACTGGGCGATGAAAGTGCAATCCATGGGGTTGAGACTCGAATGGATGCCACCACGAAAGACCCTAAGACAGATGACACTCGAAAGGGAGGTCCAAGGCCCATCGCCGCACTGAGACTGCAGGAGGTAATGAAGGCCAACGGGAGGTTGAGACTTCTCGGGGTAAAGAGGTCAAGTAGAGAACATCCTCCCCGCTATCATTGATCCATCTAAAAAATGAGATAAGCGCGCTTCAAGATTCCCAAGATAATCCCGATGTAACTTTTCCGGGATCGGAAGCGCGACGAAGAAGCCGAGTCATCCCCCGTGATGCATCCAAAAGACTCACCGAGGATGTTCCAAGCACGAGCAAGTCGATCTCAAGACTACTCGTCAAACTTTCAATTTTGATGGTGAGCCACCAATGGAAATCTCATCATCGTCCGATGACGCTTCGATAAGGCCGAGGACTACCCACTCCATTGGAGAAACCAACGAGACCGACGAAGGCTGTTGAGAGTCTACTTCACAAAAGACCCTAGCCAAATAGAGTCCACCGCACAGCTCCCCAAGCTGGAGTTCGACTCAAAAGGAACTTCACGCCGCACCTTTCATCATTGAACAAATCCCGGTTGGCCGTGATGATTCCTTTGTAGAATCATTTCCTTTCTCTCTGAGGTACCCGACCTCCCGACGAGTCGAGAACGATCTCGCGCGCTTTCACGCAGGACTGATCCTGTTCTTCCATTCGACACCATCGTTCGGTGACTATGACTTTGACGCCGTATGGCCGTCCGCAACTAAGAAACAAATGAAGTTCGGGAGGTGTTCAAAGCATTATTTGCTTTGAAATTGAACGGATGGAGAGGCACCAGGCCTCTATGGACATGAGACTGGATAACAGAGATGCCAACCTTACTGCGACTTGAGAGGCATAACAACAAAATCGAATCGGGGAATAAAGAAAGAAACAATGCGTGTGGAACAAGCTAGATATTTCCAAACATTGTTCAACAAGTTCTTTGGTATGGAGAGCTTAGAATGCTTTGATGCAAAAACGAAATTGAGAGAACACATTGAGCACATGCATGAAGCTCACACGATGAGATAAAGTCTGCTGCGTGAGCAAAATAAGAGTGATCTCCGGCGTATGGAAGAAAACATGGATAGAAAATTCAGTCTTCTCATGGCCGAGATGAAGCTAATTCAAAGAGAGTCCAACGCTACTCGCTCTGAATTTTGTGCCACATACTTCGCAGCAGGACTCGAGGTAGAACTCGACTATCGCCAGGCTCGACTTCCCGCTTGCAAGATGTATTTTCAGGGGTTCCTCTCTCCTTTGATGATGCCAAAAAGGGGGAAGAGGAATACTTTAAAGCGCTAAAGAGATCCGAAGGCGAAAAGGAGGAAGCAAAATGTGAAGGGAAAGACAAATTTGAGGAAGTTACAAGGAAAAAGAAAGGAAAGTCTCTGTTGAGGGGGAAGAATCGAGAGATGTGACCTTAATGATTGCACAAACCCCCAACAAGGTCTTGTCACGGTTGATATTATCGGTGAAGAAACTCCCAAATGACTCGCCACTCCAACACTCTGCTATATCTATGGTGAAAAGAGAAAGACAATTGAAGCGAGGGATGGAGGAAGTGGAAGGAAGAATGGATGCCCGAGTTATGAATATCTTGAAACAACATGGAGGCATTCCAAAGAGACAGAGACACTTATGCCATCTCGGATGCGGGCGAGCCAAGATCGCTTGATGAATTTAAAACGCCGCATCTCAAGGATACTTTGCAAACATGTCCATGGCTCAAGCTTGGGACTTGTATCTTGGGAAAAAGGGTCTCACGCTATGTGAAGAAGGCGACGAGGCAGACTCGCGGTCACTCTGCTGGTCACTCCGCTAGTCACTCACCGGAAAGAAGAAGACCCCAAAGATACAATACACGCCCGCAGGAGGAAGAGGAAGAAGCGATGGTGGAGGAAGAGGTTTCGAGACTGGGCCTCCGCCCAAAAACATTGAGTACACAGATCCGAGGCAAGAAAGGAGGGATCTCTTTGGGCTGGTCTTGACCAAGTAGCTAATCAAAGTGGCTAAAAGCAATCTTTGAGTATGCAAAAAGAATAGAAGAAGAAAATAAGAGACAAACTCAGCTATGGGAGGAAAGACAAGAGAGATTAAGAAGGGATGAAGTCGCCTTCAGGAAGGCTTATGAAAAGAAGAAGAAGAAGGTGAAGATGAGAAAAAGAGAAGAAGACCGAAGATGACAGAATCAAAGAAGATGAAAGAAGGAGGCAGCGGCGAAGGAGATGAAGTGTTCTTTGTCCACCCCTTCATGTATTTTACTATGTAAATACATACTATGTAAATCTTCTCGCAATAAAGTCAGAAATTCTCTATCTTTTTGTGTAGACAAATGTTTGCTCTGATACACCTTGTAAACAGTTGTGTAAAAGAACAAGAATGTTATGATCAATAAAAGGATTGATTCTACGCATACATTCTATGTGAATGCACTATCTGTATGTATCTTTGCTATTTACATTTTGAATGTTTTAAGTTTTGACATCATCAAAAAGGGGGAAATTGTTGGGAAATTTATTGTTTAGATTTTGATGAATGCCATGTAAAACTTAGAATAGGAAGTTGGCACCCCATTTTTGTTGTAAACTCGCATTGTAATAAATAGGGGGGGTCAAGTGAGTTAAGTCGCCTATGCCCAAACATGCAAGAAGACAACCGGAGATTAGATGGAAGACTCATTGCAAGACAACCGAGTATGGCAAAGAAAAGAAGACAAGAACTCGATCAAGGAGCAACTAAGATGCAGTGAGAGGAGTATCGATCAAAAGTCAACTCAAGATAAGCCAAGTCTCAAGTTGAAGTGACGGAAGAGTCATCCAATGATTAGAAGTCGACTCTAAGTCACCTGGGGAAAGCAAGGAAATGCGGTCAAGTCGAGATAATCGAAAGAGATCCGTTGCACAAAATCAAGAGAATTACTTAAACAAGTAATATCTCCATGCTACCTTTCTCAAGTGCTCACCCCCGAAGCGTGCAAAAGGAATAAACCAAAGGAAGTACTACACCGTGTTAGAACTCAAAAAAGTCAAGAACAATTCATACGAGGAAATGGCAATTCCAAGGATCGCAACAAGACAAGCCAACGACCACAAGTGACTTTCAAAAATAAGCCTATCTCTTCAACGGGCGATTTTTGAAAGCTCACTATAAAAGGCCGAGAAATAACTCGAGAAAAGGTTACGAAGGTTACCCGACCATCCGAGAATTGAATACAAGCAAGAAAGAAACATTTTGTAACCTGAAATATTCTCAAGTTATTAAACGCTCAATCCTCAAGCCTACATTACGAAGAACATCAATCCAACACTCACCTGTGAAGGAAAGATAACTTCAATCGGTTGAAGAGGAAATTATCAAGAATAAAGGGGTCTACATTCCACAAAGGATTGTAGGAAGATTCAAGGTCAAAACCAAGTCTTGAGCTTTTGGAGGGCTTCGTGATCAAATCCAAAGAGCTTGAGCAAGTGGGATGTAGTAGCAAGGCGCTTGCCCCGTGAAGAAGCCGAGTCGTTTATAAGCCGGTGAGTGATCAAGGCGTCTCGGATCGAGTCCCAAAGGATCAAGTCGGTTATGTGATCAAGACTTGTATCCGGACTATTACCACTTTGTATACTTGATCAATACCTAGTGGATTCCTCCGGGAGTTGGAGAAGAGAGGAGTAGAAGAATTACCCCATCTTCGAACCTCTATAAAAACTTATCGTGTCATTTACATTTCAAAGACTTTAAATTCTTGCATCTTATTTGCTTAACTTTGATAAATTTGCTATCTACTTGATAATTTCTAAGTACTAAATCAAGCATTAAATCTCTACTAAACCATACTTAAGGGTGTTAAGTCTTCCAATAAAACAAACCACGCTTGAGCTAATTTAGTCTTAATTTTGAGTTATTCTATCAACAAAGATCAGTCCGTTGAGTGACTAACTCTACTGATTAACTAAATTGGTTGTCCACCTAGGACACAACTGTGTAGTATCAACTCTGAACTTTTAAAAGGACTAAATCGAAAATTTGGTAAGGTTTATTCAACCCCCCCCCTTCTAAACCTTACACTCACACCCCTTGGGACCTACAACTCATAAATAACTCAGCTATTATCCAAAAGTGACTTAACTCTGCTTCTATCTTCACATTAGATCACTCAGCTGTCAGCTAACTCGATACAGCTGATTTCCCGTCTAGGCTGTTTCCCTTGGCTGAAATTTGAAACTTGCTCTTTTTTCATTCTCTCTTCTTTTGACTATGTTGAATTAGTCTTCTGAGTATCCTAACTCAGCTCAATTAACCCTAGCTTATTCTTAAGCTCTTCAAATCTTGATTCACATAAGGGCTTTGTGAATATGTCAGCTAACTGCTTATCAGTTGAGATGTATTCCAAAGTGATGTCTTTCATTTAAACATGATCTCTTATAAAGTGATATCTAACATCAATGTGATGTGTTCATGATTGCAACACTGGATTCTGAGTGATTGCAATATCACTAGTGTTATCACACATAATTGGAATCTCTTTTTCTTCAATATCATAGTCTCTCAGTTGTTGTCTCATCTATAAGACTTGAGCACAACAGCTGCCCGCAGAATATACTCTGCTTCAGTTGTGGATGTAGCTATTGAATTTTGTTTCTTGCTGAACCAAGAAACTAATCTATTTCCAAGCATTTGACAAGTACGATGTACTCTTCTTTGTCAACTCTACATCTAAAGACAAATTTGAGTCCGAGTATCCTACCACCTTGAAGCCTCCTTCCTTTGGATACCATAAGCCAACTTTTTGGCATCCCTTCAAATACCTTAGGATTCTTTTAGTCATGCGGTCATGTGACTCTCTTTTGGTGCAGATTGAAATGTAGCACATACACCTACAACAAAGGTGATGTTTGGCTTGCTTGCTGTTAAATAGAGCAATGATCCAATGAGGGCTCTATATCTAGTTTGATCAACAGCTTTGCCATCTGCCTCCATGTCCATCTTGACTGATGTGTTCATAGGAATCTTCACTGATGATTTCTCTTTCATGTCAAATTTCTTCATCAAATCTCTGGTATACTTGGTTTGACTTATGAAGGTTTCATCCTTCATTTGCTTGACATGAAGTACTAAGAAGAAAGTCAGCTCTCCCATCATGCTCATTTCAAACTTGCCTTGCATGATGTTTGAGAACTTGTTACATAGCTCTTTGTTTGTGGATCCAAAAATGATATCATCCACATATATTTGAACAAGTAGTATACTTTCTCCATCTTGAATCCTGAAGAGTGATCAGTCAACTTTGCCTTTGATGAATCCATTGTCAATTAGAAACTGAGACAATGTATCCTACCATGCTCTTGGTGCTTGTTTTAGTCCATATAATGTCTTTTTGAGCTTGTAGACCTTATCTCCAATAGTTTTCTGCTAAAAACATGGAGGTTGTTCAACATAGACTTCTTCCTTTAATAGTTCATTCAAAAATGCACTCTTCACATCCATTTGATATACAAAGTGAAGTTCTTATGTGCGACTTAAGCGAGAAACATCCTTATTGCTTTCAATCGCAATGCAACAGGAGCAAAGGTTTCATCAAAACCAATACCTTCCTCTTGGCAATACCATTTGGCTACCAATCTTGCTTTGTTTCTGACAACAGATCCTTCCTCATTCATCTTGTTACTGAATACCCACTTAGTACCAATGACATTTTGGTGAGCAGGTCTTTAAACCAATTCCCATACTTTGTTTCTTTCAAACTGATTCAGCTCTTCTTGCATGGCCTGAATCCAATGTGTGTCTTCCAATGCTTTAGACACATCTTTATGCTCTATCTGGGAAATAAAACAAGTGAACATAGCTTCCTGTTGTGCTCTGGATCTAGTTCTTATGCCATCTCTTACATCTCCAATGGTTAACTCAGGTGGATGGTCTCTCAGCCATCTCACATCGGAGTTGGAGAAAGTCTCATTGATTTAGTCATCTAGCAACTAAGTTGTCTTGAAGAGCTTCTTCATCATCATTCATTCACGCAGAACTTCCCGGCTATCTTTGAGATTCACTATCTCATCATCTTCGAGTTGTTGAGTGCTCTCACATCTGCTTCAATATGAGGACTCTTCTGCATAGTCGGTTGATTCTACTTCTCAGTTGACTCATCAATGTCTTCTCCATTTACATTTGGCTCATCAAAACCACACGGATAAACTCTTTTGTAACCATAGTCCTCTTGTTTAGCACTCTATGGTCTCTACTCTCAGCTGAGTATCCCAAAAAGATACCTTCATCATCTTTAGCATCAAAAGATACTCTATTGTCGATGAAGCATTTACATCCAAAGATCTTGAAATATCCAACATTTGGCTTTCTCCCTATCCAAATCTCATAGGGAGTCTTGGTTAATTTCATGTTTATCATGCATCTATTTTGAGTATAGCATGCTGTATTTATGGCTTCAGCCCAAAATCTCTTAGGCAATCCAGCTTCGGCTAACATTATCCTTGCAGCTTCCTTGAGAGTTATGTTTCTTCTTTCAGCTACTCCATTTTGCTATGGAGTCCTTGCTGCTGATAACTCATGAGCAATACTATTTTCAACACAATACTGAGTTATAATTCCATTGACAAAATCAATTCTCCTGTCAGATCTTATCTTTATAATGGTTTGACTCTTCTTATTTTGAACTCTTCTCATCAGCTGAGGCAACTTCTGCAGTGTTTTCTTCTTTTTACACATGAAAATTATCCATTTATATCTTGAATAATCATCCACCACCACTGAGGTGTATTTCTTTCCACTGATGCTAGCTGTCTCAACAGGACCAAATAAATCCATATGCAACAGATGTAATATCCTTGTTGAAGAAGGACTTGGCTTATCCTTGAAAGATGATTTGATTTGCTTTCCCATCTGGCATGCATCACATATACTTTCTTTCTTGTACATTGAGTCAGGCAATCCTTCTACAAGATGACTCCTTGCAAGTTTGTTGATTGTCTTGAAATTCAGGTGACTCAGCTTCTTATGCCACAACCAACTTGATTCGACTGTACTTTTTGCTAGCAGACATGTGCTTGCTGTAGCAGTAGACCAATCCACTACATACATGTTCTTTTGCCTTGTTCCTTGCAGACTATCTCATTAGATTCAGCATCCTTGATCTGACATATCCCCATGTTGAATCCCACATTTTAGCATTTGTCAAAGAGTTGGATGATGCTTAACAGGTTGAAGTTGAGACCTTCAACATATGCAACATCTGTGATCTCCAGTCCATTCTTCTTGATGGATCTTGTGCCTTTGATCTCCCCTGGAGCTTCATTTCCTCCAAATATGACTTTTGCACCTTTGATCTCCTAAAATCTTGACAGATTTCTTTTATTCCTTGTCATATGTCTGGAACACCCACTATCCATGTACCAGGTTCCTTGGCACTCAGCTATTCCTTGAACCTGCAATCTAGAAAATTAGTTTTTAGGTACCATACTTGCCTGGGTCCTGGGGGGTTAGTACTATAAGATGCTCCAACCAACCTATAGCCAGATAATCTATTCTAAGAGGTTGCCATCTATCAGTTCCATAATCATAATTCACATTAGCAAATTGATTGGGGGTTTTAGGATCATATAACTGTCTCTTTTTTCTGTATGCCTGTGTGTGTGTTTGAGAAATTGCTTTTCTGGGGTAATAGTGGAATTTCTTGGTGTTGTGCCTGGGTGCATATGTGTGCTGATAATAACTCTTTTGCCTTGGGAATGACCTTTGCTGAGGTTGAGGTCTTTGCCATTTTGGCTTGTATCCCATAGGTCTTTGCTGATGTTTCACATGGTTATTCCAATCAGCTTGGTTTGGATAGTTTCTACCATTCCTATCATATGTATTTCTTTGATGAAATCTCTGGGATTTTTGATAGCTCTATTTGGCTTTTACAGAGTATTTTATTTTTGAGTCTCATTGAGGACTCATGCGGATTTTTCTCGGTTGTCCTTTCAGCATACTCTACTGGCTTCTTTCATTTTCCCTTATAACCAAGGCCAGTATGATTGTGATTATATTTTGGTGTGGTTGTTGGTGCAATATATGGTGTTTTGGACTTTTGGATTCCCTCATTGCTTGAGGACCCTTTTTCCAAAATCGCTCTGGGAGTTTGACTATGCACAAAGGAATTGAATCATATGCTTGTCTTATCTCCACACTCTTTTTGACTCATTATAAGTTCATCCAATGATTTTGACTCTTTTTCTCTCTTTTCTGTAGTCTCTACTAAGATCTTGGCATTTTTAGCCTTCAGCTTGGTGTTCTCATCAGTTATGTGACTCAGAGTACTCAGCTCTTTAGTCAGCTGTGAGTTTTGGTTTTTAAGCTGGTTGTTTTCCTCATTTAGAAGTGTGTGTGAGGTTTTAATGTGCTCAAAATCTTTCATCATTTTGCCTAATGAATCATAAAGATCTATGGGTGATGAAGTGTGTGTGTCACAGTCACTATCACTTGAATCCGAATGAGATGAGTTAGATTGTATCTCATCTTCTTGATCTTGTTCTTTCGCCATGAGGCAGATCATAGCCTCTTCCTCAGTATCACTAGAGTAATCTGCTTCACTACTATCTGAGTCTGCTACTTTATTGCACTCGGTTGGCTCAGCAGTCTCAGCAGCCAACATGGCTTTCTTCTTTTCTTATCTTCTTTCCCTGAAGACTCTTCTTTCTTCCTCATTTCTGTATTTGTTGACTGGTGGATATTAACAGTCAACAGCAAAGTGTCCTGGTCGTCTCCAATTCCAACACAAGTTTTTAGCTCTCTGATCAGCTCTTTCGGCTCTCTGATAGTCAGCTCTTTGATGCTCAGGTCTCTTCGGTGGGTATGTCCTCCTTTTTCTTTGGAAGGTGTTGAATGTCTCCTGGAGGTCTCACCCTTGTTCCTTTTAACAATACTTGTTGAATCTCTTTACCATGAGGGCAATTTCTTCCTGATCAATGGTTGGCTCAGCTTTCTTCCCTTCATTGGCCAATAATGCAGCTGTCTTGGGTACAACTATCTCCTCTTGCTCTTTCCTTCTCAGCTCAAACTCATAGGCTTTGAGGTCTGAGAATAGCTCATGATTCGATGTCTTTGATAGGTACATTGAATGTCTCAGGGCCATGGCCTTCATTTCCCATTCAGCTGGGAGGGCTCTTAGTATCTTCATGCACATCTCCTTCTGAGTGTACTCTTTCCCAAGAGTTGAAAGCTCATTAGTGATCTCTGTGAATCTGGTATCTAGTTGATCCAGACTTTCACCTGCAAGCATTTTAAAATTTTCAAATTTTTGAACAGCAACAGTTAATTTATTCTCTTTAAATATGTTATGATCCTTCACAAATCAGGGTCAGCTTATCCCAGATTTCTTTGGCTGATTTGCATGACTTGACTTTGTTGAACATAGCCTTGTCCAACGTCTTGTAGAGGATATCCTTGGCCACATTGTCCAGGTTGAATCTCTTTCTATCTTCATTAGTTCATTCACTGTGAGGTTTCTCAACCATGGTTGGTCTATCCTCTGCTGGTGCAGCATCCTCTCCTTCAGCTGGAGGTGCTCTTCTTACAGCGGTATCAACCTTGAGTATTTGCAATGGCCCATCTTCTATCACTAGCCACATTTCATCATGTAAGACTGATAGGTGAGCCTGCATGCGAATCTTCCAGTCATCAAACTCTTCCACAGTAAACATAAGAATACGAGTTAGATTGGCTTTCATGATAATAACTTTGCTTTAAAAATGAAAGACTTTGAAAACACAACTGTTAAAAGATTGAGATCTAGTTCAGTAATCAGTGCGGAAGGCTCAATGAACCAACCGCTCTGATACCACTTGTAGGTCCAAAGGGGTGTGCTGTAAGGTTTAGAAGGGGGGGTTGAATAAAACCTTAACAAATTTTCACTTTTAGTCTTTTTAAGAATTTCAACAGAGTTGACTCAAATCAGCTAAGTCCTTGGGGGACAGCTTGGTTTGCTTTCTTCAGCTAAGTTACTCACTCAACAGACTCGACTTAGTTGTTGATTGTATAACTTGGCTGCTTCAGCTAACACTTAACTTCTAGTTGATTTGGTTTTATGCAGCGGAAGACTTAACAACCTTTGTTAGTTTTTAAGCTCGTTTATAACACTTGTTATTATCAGTTGGATAGCAGTATAACTTATCAGCAGACATAAAAATATAAGCAAGAAAGTCAATGCTGAAAGTAAATGACACAAGCAAATTTTATAGTGGTTCGAGGATGGGGTAATTCCTCTAATCCATTCTTCTCCAACTCCTGGAGGAATCCACTAAATAACAGATCAGGTTACAAAGCAGTTCTTTAGTCTAGAGACAGCCTTGATCACACAAACCGCTTCTCCTCGACTAACTTCTTCACAAGACAAATTGTCTTGCAACTTCAGCTCCCTTCAAGTCTTTGGATTTGATCACACAGCCCTCCAACAAACTTGAAACTTCTGGTTCGATCTTGAACCTTACTACAACTCCTTCAAACTTGGAGAGTAGACCCCTTGTTGTTCTTGAAACTTTTCCTCTTCAATTGGTTGAAGTAATCTTTCCTTCACAGCGTGTGTTGGATCGAGTTCCTTCGAGTTTTAGGCTTGAGGGATTTTCTTGATAAGCTTTGAGAATATTGCAGGTTATGCTTGCTTGCAAGATTGATTTTTTGCTCATATAAATCGTAACCTTTTCTCAAATGCTTTCTCAACTTTTTTATAGCACTCATTTGAAAATTTGCTCGTTGAAGAGAGAGGCTATTTTCAAATGACACTTCTTGTTCGTTGGCTTGTCTTTTCTTGGTTTGCAGCGATGTGATGTTGACCTTCCTTGTATTAAATTCCTCTGCAGCTTTACAGGGTCTGACACATGTACCAGTGTTTCCCATTGGTTTATTCTTTTTGCATATTTCTGGGCCAAACACTTTAAGACCTGGCAGTTTGGACTTATTACTATTATTGAGTAATATCCATGACTTTCTTCCAACGGATCAATGTCAGTCGTCTTGACTTGACTGCTGTCTTTACCCCTTTGACTTGAGTCTGCTCCAATCCTATGGGAATGACTCAACTGTCAATTCAACTATTAGTCTTGGCTTCTCACTGACTTGACTGACACTTCCATATCCTTCACACAGATGTTCCTTAGTCGTGTCTCCTTCAGTCGAGTCTTTGCCTTCCATCTTGACCATACTTAGCTGACACACAACGATGTCTTCACTCTTGTCTTCAGTTGACTTCTTGTATTCTTCGACATAGCTGACTTCACTCAGCTCTTTCAGTCCTATCTATTACAACATAGAAATACAAGGAAAATGGGTTGCCAACTTCCTATTCTAAGTTTTACATGGTATCATCGAAATCTAACAAATAAATTTCCTAACACCACATTTATTGGATTAAGGTGTATTATTTTAAGGACGACACTCAAAATAGATAGATTGCAATAAGTTATAGTTTAAGTGTTCGATAATATTCACGTTGGAAGTAAAATTAAGATTTTATATGAAAGAGTTTTCCTTTTTGTCCATATATTTTATTTTTAATATTTGTCTTGAGTTACATTTTGTTAACCAAAGTAGTTAGAGAGAATGAGAGAAACACAAGATCGTACTAGGTAATATTAATCTTTAATTTATATTTTTTTTTTTGATAAATAACAATTACAACTAAAATCATGAGGTAATGCCTGAGTTTTGGGAAATAAGTAATTTATATCTATTTTAAATTTTTGATTGATGTGATAACGATATATGAATATTTAGGCGATGAATTACCAAATAATCATGCAAAATGCATCTAATATGTTAAAAAACTTCGTAATTATTTAATAAAAAGATGTTCATAGCCATTAAAGCATAACAAAAGATTGATTAATATGATTGTAAGCTAATATATGAAATTATTTTGTTGTTATATTACTTCAATTTTTTTGTTGACTTTAGTTCTTTAAAAGATTTACTCATTCATGTCGATTTATACTTATAAAAACAAAATATATATATTCAAATACTTTAAAAAAATTCTTTTAATAGTTTGATTATTTAGTTATTATATATTTATTAATGGTAAAGTACATTAAGCTATTTTAATATTCATCAATAAAAATATTTAATAATATAATTATTTTAATAAAATCATATGGGATCACATGCTACGCACGTGTTTCTTACTAGTCATAAAAAAAGCACGATTGGCCGTAATGATGGAACGAGCACCAAGACCCCCTTCATTCCTTGGCGTACAACGACGAGCCTAATTAACCATAGCAGACCCCTTCTGATTAATATCTCCAGTCCAAATAAAAGCGCGCATGGCCTTTTCTAACTGCTTGAGCATGGAATCGGCCGTTTATAAACGATCATGTTGTGAACTAAGGAACTGGCAATCACAGAGTTAACCAAACAAACCCAACCCACCAATGAAAGGGAAGAGCCTTTCCATCGTTTAAATTTGGGAACGATTTTATCAAACAATGGATGCAATACCCCCTGCTTAGGAGCACCCTTGAAAATAGGAACCCCAAGATATGTAGTCAGAAAAGTACTAACTGTTATAATCATGATAGTCTGAATCTGATGCCTGATATGCTAAGATACCCGAGCTCCAAAGAACACCTTCAATTTATTTGGATTAAACACCTGACCCGAGAGAGAGAAAGAGGCATAAAGACGAAGGGTGTCGTAGATATGACGTCCATTGACAGAATTAGCCACACGCAGATCACTATATCATCCACATAAAGCATGGTGGATGGAAAAATGATATTACGCGGAGCAACAAAAGACATGAGAAGTTGTGAGAAAACTAATCGTGAGATAAGCTTCCCCATAACTTCTTCAGCAATGCAAAAAAAGCAGCAGGGAAAGAGGATCACCCTGACGAACACTCCTAGTGCAAGCAAAATAACCCACGGGAGATCCATCAAGCAAAATCGAAATGCGGGCTAAATGTAAGATCACAGAAATCTAGTCAACGAACTACATTTTATTTTCTTTATATATATTTTCTATTTATTTGTTTTTTTATTTAAAAAAGTAATATTTTAGGTTAGAAATCTAATGTTTTTTATTGAAAAAAATAATACCTTTTACTGAAAAATTAATACTTCAAAAAATAAAGTGACAAAAACAAGTAGCATATTTCCTTCACTTCTTGGAGCATTGCATCACTTGCATTCTGTTTGGTAATATTTATTTATCATTTTCATGTGCAGAGTCAATAACTGTGATAACATTTAAATGTAATACGTTTGGTTAGAAATCTAATAATTTTTATTGAAACAGTTATACTTTTTTAGTTGAATTAACACAAATATATTACACATTACCTTTATTTAATATATATCATCTTGTTTATCACTACTAGGAGCCACAACAAGAATTTGATCTACAACAGACACACATACACACATAACCAAGTAAGAAAATATATGGAAAAAAAAGATGCAGAAGGTGATACTTTTAGTTAGAAAACTAATACATTTTGTGGAAGAAGTCATACTTTCAACATATAAAGTCAAAGATGCAATCTACATGTTGTACGTAATATCATCTAGATGCAATTTCAAAAATGCAACTCCAAAAACTTGGTACATTGTGGAATGAACCCGTAGAAAGTTATGGGTTTTTTTTTTATCTTTTTTCGCTATTCAGAAATTTGTTATTCACAATTGGAAAGAAGAAGAAAACACACATTTTTTACTTTACCAGTTGTGCAGACAAGGGCACAATGCAAGAAAAATTGTAGGAAAGTGTGGTGGAGGAATTGGTATCTCACGGTGGTGCTGGTCCGCTAGAGGGAGAGAGAGAGAGAGAGAGAGAGAGAGAGAGAGAGAGAGAGAGAGAGAGAGAGAGAGAGAGAGAGAGAGAGAGAGAGGTCACGTGAGAGGAGCTGAGGACTTTTTCTTGTTTTTTTTTTTTGGGCTTCAATTATAGGTTGGGATTTTTCCAGTGGGCTTTTGAACAACAAATCAAGGGCAACCAGTGGGTTTGGTATTTTGATCTATGAGACGATCTCATAAGAGACCTCCTTATATAGTTTAGGATAACACCATTTTGATACCCTTCTCTTTTGAGCTATTGAGCTCACAATAGAGTTAACTCTTTGGCTTTACTATTTTCCCACTTTACTACACTAATGTTGCGATTGTATACGTTTTCGCTGTGAATTATTTTTTTCCACTAGAGAATAGTGGCTTAAAGTTTTTGAAAGAAGAAAAAAGATAATTTTGAGTGTAATTGAATATAGATTAAAATGTACTGATGAAAAGTTGATTTTATATAAAATAGAAAATAATGATTGAATATGGTGATATTTAGAAATATGTGAGCGGAAAATAGTAAAATTTATGGGAAATAGTTTTAGAAAGAAAAAAAATTAATTTTGAGTGCAATAATGATTGGTGAATTGATGGATTTAGTTAAATAAATCAGTAGATATGATTTGTTGAAGAAAAAGCGAAAGTGGGTGAAGGGTATCTTCTCCAAAAAAAAGAAACATTACCATTCCCAATTTTTTGGTCAAAATTTCTCACCAGCCAAAAATTTCCTAGAATTATTTATATTACCCCTGGAGCTTTCTTTCTGATTTGCTTCATTTTCTTCCACTTCATATTTTTATTTTTCATAGCTTGGTTAGGCTAACACATACCTATAAATATCAAAGTTCTTTTCATGAAGATCATACCAGACTAACAAGTAGTTTTTCTACACTTTTTCAAATGTCGCAGTTCAATACTTGTATTCGACACACCATAGAATAACTTGAATTTATATATAATAAAGAGGGAAAGACATTAAACCCCTAAACTATGCGTTTGTTTACACTTTACCATATAAATTGATTTTTTTTACACTTTACAACACAAACTACACAAGTTTTGCACTTTTCCCCTACATCGGCCATCACCGATGGAATATTCTCTGAATGTTCCAGTACCAGCCCTTCACGTGAGGGCAAAACTGTCTTTGCTTAAAATTGCACTTTACCATCTGAATTTTATTAAGAATTTCACTTTGCTATATGAACTTTACCCAGTTTTCACTTTGCCATATCAATTTAAAAGAAATTTGCAAAAAACTGTGTATGTACATGTATATATCTCTTTTCATATTTTAATTCATAAAAAAAATCTAATTAATTTTACCTCAGTAAAATATATTATTTAAGTGGGTCTATACATCATTTAAGTTGATTTATTTTACGTAGTTTAGACATCTTTGAATTATTTTAAATTTTCTAAATTGATTTCAACCCAACTTTCTATTATGATGTTGCTCTAGATATCTACTTTTAATTCTTAGTTCAATTTTTCATTGCATATTCAAAACTTGATTATTGTGTTTAAGAAGTATTTTTGTTTTTCGTAAAATTACATAATTACGTGCTCGACAAAACTTTCCTTATGAGACAACTTTGGTCGATTCACCACATTACATTGTTCTCATACTCTAACGAGTAGCATTAAATTTCAATTGTTGTTTGGTGAGCGAACAAAAACCATAACTGAACCACAAATTTGGAACACATCATTTTACTGAATATTGTACTAAAATAATGAACTCGACTCAAATTTTTACCGAACTTTTTTTTTTGTATTCCAATGAGGTATTTTGGTAAATAAAAATATTGCAAAATTATTTGATAAATAAATATTGTAATCATAATTATGATGTTTATTTATTATTTCTTTAATTTAGTATGTAAATAATACATAATCATTAATTGGGAATCCCTCAACTCTTGGTGATTGTAATGTTCATGTACGTTTGATTGTTCCGGTCGTCTTCTCTGGCATGAACATGTCGGAATCACTCCTTGGTCTTACCTCGAATTTTGATCCTCACAATTCTCGTCAAAATAAGCTAATTTCTGATTTGAATCGCTCACGTACGATGCGTGAATTTCAGCTGCACGGCGTTTCTCTGACGCCGGATAATTCTCGTTCCTTGGAAATGGCATCGTGCAACTTGGAAATTCCACCACAAAGTAGTCATCCTCGTTCGTCTGGTTCCGAAATAGTGAAACATGGTGGTCCTTCTTTGTCCTTATCTCATGGCTGCCATGGGATATCATTACATCCCAACTTTGTCCCATATGCCATACAACATGCAAAGGATTGTTGTCCAACTTTGGGTTTAGTTGTCGCGGACAAGTACCTGAAGCCCCTCACATCATTGCCAGGTTATTATGGGAATTGCATGGGGCAGCCTCATGGGAGTTTACAGCCCTCAGCGGCCAAGGAGCCTTCCTCCTTGGAGGTTATGACCCTTGGGATGCTCTTCATTCTCCAAGCCAAACTCCTACCAGGGTTTTCAATGACGGCCTCAACCCTACTATGACCAACAATGTGGTTCCACTTCTTTCGCGCGATTATGATAAGGTCTCCCCATTGTTGAATCATGTATCCAATAATCTTACAGGTACTTTAAATTCTGGCATGTCAAATCCGGTTAAATTTATCCCAAGTACGTCGACTACTCAATCATATGCTAATGTGGTTAATGGGTTTTTTAATTCTATCCCCAAACCTGTGGAGAAGGGAGAATATTTTTGTGTTACTATTGATGAAAATTGGTATAAACAATGGCTTACGGAATTTTCATATGCTTTAATTGGTCGGGTGCTTTTAGGTAAAGTTAGTAAACCATGGGCATTGATTCCCCTTCAAAATCACCTTACGCAATTGTGGAAAATTCAAGGGGATTGGAAGTTAATACCGTTGGGAAAGGGTTATTTTTGCATTAAATTTTCTACAAATATGGACCGCACCCAGGCGGCTTCGCGTTCTTCATGGAAACATACTCCGGGGTCCATCCGTTTGTCCCTTTGGGTTCCAGATTTTAATCCCTATAAGATTATTTCGATTGCTAGTGTTTGGGTGAGAATATTGAGTTAAGTTTTGAATACTGGGATCCAAATGTTATTATGGGCATATCCAAAGCGGTGGCTAAACCGTTACAAGACTATGTTACGATTGAGCGAGTGGGACACTGCTCATTTGTTTCATTAAGCTATGAAAAACTTCCGGATTTCTATTCGTAGTGTAGTATCATAGGCCACTCGATGGCTATTTGTCGTCGCAATCCCACTTCAATCCCAGCTCAAACCCCAGTGGATCCTAAATGTCCTACTTCTATTCCTCAGGGTCATTCTCGGGTTCGTAAAGAATATAGCCCGATTAATCGTTCTCATGATAAGGTAAGGTTGTTGCTAACTCCATAGATAATGCAGCCACTTCGGGAGGGGGGATTTTCTGCTTCCCCTTGCGATTATACCCCAAGACCGGGTCTCTGCGGCCAATGGGGTCTCATTAGGTAACTATTTTGCTGCTCTAGATTACGAGGAAGGTATTCGGATTCCACGAATAATTTTACTCCGATATCCATTTTTTTTTGCTTTAAAATCTATTGATCTGCTCTCTTTCTCGGATATTCGTAAACAACCTCATACGGTCCAGTATCAATTAGAAAAAACTATTTGACACTTGTGCCAAGCTATTCGGGAGAAATCTCTTGATTCTCCTAAACAACGTCTGTTATCGGATATTGAATGGGGCCTTTTGCCTCCGCTTCATAAAATTAATATTACTAAAGAGTCAGATGGTCCTCAGACACTTCAATTGGCTGTGAAAGAAAAATGGGGGGACTATTCGGAGGATAAATCTTTGGCCCCAGAGCAGTTTAGGGACGATGTCAATAATATCTACAAGGATAATAATTCGATGCCTTCACGGCGGATTAATTCCCCAGACCTATCTAAATGAATTGTCTTTTCTGAATATTCGAGGGATAGGAAACACTGCTTCATGCAATGTTCTTGGGGATTTGTTTAGGCATCATAATGCTTCCCTCGTGGCTATTGCAGAACCCAAAGTGGATTTGGGTGTTGTTTCAGATTCCTATTGGCATTTGTTGGGTTTATACTTTGTCACTTAGAATTTTCGGGCTGCTGGTAAATCAAATATCTGGATTTTTCGGCGTTCGGATGTGAGTATTCTGCAGCAGGTTTATTTGTTAGATTAGTGTATTGTTCTGCAGGTGGAAGTGTCTCATATTGTTTTTCATGTGGTTTTTGTGCATGCTCATTGTGATTATTTGATCCGCCATCAGTTGTGGCAGGATTTGGTTGCTCTTAGCCTGACTAATTTTATGGTGTTGGGCGATTTTAATGCTATTCTGGAAAGCCATGAGCGTCTTGGCAGTAGTATCATTTCCCAGTCGGCTTGCCAGGATTTTTGCAATTTTATGGATAACGGGGATTTATTCTTTATTCACACTGTCGGTAAATTCTTTACTTGGTTTTCGACTCGTACTCCGACACGTCTGATCCAGGCTAGATTGGACAGGGCTATTGCGACCATTGGCTTCTCCTCCCTATGGAAAAGAGTGGAAGCAATAGTCCTTCCTCGGATTTCTTCGGATCACCACCCGATTTTGGTCTCTTGTGACATTCATACGCAAAGAGGGCCATCTCGTTTCAGATTTCAGAATATGTGGGTGAAACATTTGGGTTTTTTGGATTTGGTTCCCGCTTCTTGGGAGGTTCCTTGTCTTGTTCACAACCCTATCTCTCGTATGATGGTTAAGCTTAAACATCTTGGTATGGCCTTCAAAGTTTGGAACAAGAAGGTTTTCGGTGATGTGAATCATTCTGTGGACTGTCAGGTTCAGCTTGTTCGGCAAATTCAGTCGGATATTGAGACTTTAGGTTATTTAAGGGATCTGAGACAGAAAGAGTTGGGTGCCCAGAATGCGCTTCTGCACTCTTTGGCGTCTAAGGCAGGGTTTCTTCGGCAAAAATCTCGGGCGACCTGGCTCGAGGATGGGGATAGAAATACTTCCTTCTTTCATCGTCGTTGCAAGATGCACACTCTTTGTTCAGGCATTCATAATTGGCTTATTGATGGTAATATATCTCGTGATCCAGCCATAATAGGTTCTCATATCATTAATTTTTTTAAGGACCTATTTGCGGCTTCTCCCATCAACAATGTGGATCTCTCCTTACCGATCATTTTATTTCTCCAGTTATTTTGGATTCAAACAATCATGTTCTTAACTTCGGTTCCTACTGGCTTGGAAATCCGTAATGCTATTTTTGATCTGGGTTCTGATAGTTCTCCGGGGTTTGACAGTTTTAATGGGGTCTTTTCTCAAAGTTGTTGGGATATTATCGTGAACGATGTTACTGTTGCGGTCCATCACTTCTTCGTGTCGGGTCTGTTGCCTCCGGGTTTTAACTCGAGTTTTATGGTCTTAATCCCAAAGACCACAGATTCTATGGCTATTGAGAATTTCCGACCTATTGTCCTGAGTAACTTCCTTTTTAAGGTTGTCACTAAGATTTTGGCTAATAGGTTTGGTACTATCATTGGTAAGATTCTTTCCCCCACCCAGTTTGGCTTCATTCCTGGCAGGCATATTCATGTTTGTATTGCGATGGTTTCATAAGGCTTTAATATTCTTCAGAATTGTCTAGACAGTAATATGATCCTCAAGATTGACATCATGAAAGTTTTCGACACTCTGAGCTGGGATTTCTTGTTTTATGTTCTTCGTCAGTTTGGTTTTCTAATACTTTCATCTCGTCGATTTCAGTTATTCTTCATTCTGCTAGGATTTCGATTCTTCTTAATGGGACGCCTACTGGGTACTTTGAATGCGCAAGGGGTGTCCGGTAAGGAGACCACTTATCTCCTTTACTTTTTTGTATTGCTAAAGAGGTGTTGGGTCGTGCCATTGCATATTCTATATCAGAGCAAATTATTACCCCTTTTATGGCACCCCATCATATTATTTTTCCTTCGAGAATTCTTTATGCTGATGATATTGTGATTCTTTGTGAAGGAAATACAGCTAACGCTCGGCAGGTGTTTCAGATTCTTGGCCTGTATACCTCCATTTCTGGGCAAGTTTTTAATCCAGCTAAGTCCAAGATATTTTTTGGTAATGGGGTTTCTTCTTACATTCGGGGACGGATTCAACGGATTATGGGGATTAACATGGGTAGTCTTCCTACTACATACCTAGGGGTTCCCATTTTCAAAGGGGTGCCCAAGCCAGCTGTGTTACAGCCGCTTTTTGATAAGATTTTGTTGAAATTCAAGCGATGGAAAGGGGCTTCTGTATCTATGGTCGGACGAATCTGTCTGGTTAAATCAGTTATCACCAGCTCTTTCGTTCATAATATGCTCATCTACAAATGGTCGACTTCCATGCTTAGGGATATGGAAAAGGCTATGCATAACTTTATTTGGACTGGTGACACTCGTACGAAGGGTTTGATTGTGTTTAACTGGGCAAAATGTTGCATGCCACGGAATGAGAGTGGTCTCGGGGTTCGCTCCATTATTATGTTAAAAAGGCTTTCTTGATGGAGATGGGATGGAAAGTTCTTAATTCTGATTATGTGGTCTTCAGCACCCTTCATTGACGATTTTTCTTGGATGATGGATCCATTCGTCGTTCTTTTCTGCCATCTTCTATCTAGGCTAGGATTCGACCAGTAATCGAGGATTGTATGGCAGACGCTAGATGGATTCCAGGATATGATTCGCATGTGTTGTTCTGGTTGGATAACTGGTTGGGATACTGCATTGCTGATAAGATTGGGATTCCTCATGAGCATCGTCATCGATTTTGTGACAGTATTTCAGACTTCTTTTTAATGACGCCTAGCATTTTACTTTCTCTTTTGTGGAGAAGTATTTGGACATCGTTAGAGACATTGTGTGTTTTCCTATGACATCTAATTCGACTGATATACGCGTTTGGCCACACTCGTTGGATGGGGATGTCTCCTCTAAAGCCGCATATTCCCACCTTCTGCCATCTCTTCCAACCGTTCGATGGGGCAGCTGGATTTGGTCTCCGCACATTCCTGAGCATTGTTCCATTACCGTTTGGTGGGCAATTCATCATCTTCTAGTTGTTTTGGATATCTTCAGACTTCGCGGGTTCATTGGACCTTCGGCATGTTGTTTATGCTATTCTTGCTCTGATTCTATTGACTGTCTCTTTGTCTCGTGTGATTTTGCAAGGGCCCTTTGGTCTTGGATTTTTCAGTCCTTCGAGATCAATCTTCATACATTTCATAGCTTTAATGAGCTTTTGGTGCAGGCTATGCATGTTCGTCTGAGTGATCAACTTGATTTCTTATGGAGGGTTGCCATAATTTCATGTACTTGGCTTATATGGCATATCCGGAATGATGTTATCTTTAATGACAAGATATGGTCAGTGGTGGCAGCCCTGGTCCAGCTTCAGGCGATGATTGTTGAGTCTTCTATACTTGATCAGAGTTGCATGAAAACACCCAGCAGAATCTCTTATGTCTTTGGCGTCTCCAAGTCTTGGGATGCCCTCGTAAGGCTCCTAAGATAGTGCAGGTTGATTGGCATTTACCTTTTCCAGGGCCCAAGTTGGATTAAAGTAAACATGGATGGATGTGCTTTGGGCGCTCTGGATGATTGCACTATGGCGGGGGTTTTCCGTATGCACATAGGATTTTTCCAGGGATGCTTTGTTGAGCACTGTGGCATTGGATATGCATTTGAGGCTGAGCTTTCGGCTGCCATGAAAGCTATCTCTATTGATTTTAACAAAGGATGGCATAAATTGTGGTTGGAGTCCGACTCGACTTATGTAGTTGATTTATTTAGCAGGCGCAGGTCAGTTCCTTGGCGATTTCTTGGACGATGGTGATACACGATATATATTCTTTCCCAGATGGAGTTCGTGGTTTCTCATATTTTTCGGGAGAGTAACAGAGTGGCTGATTGTTTAAGTAAGATTCATGATTCTTCTACTTGGTGGGACAGTCCTCCGGCGGGCATCATACATCTCCTCAATGAAGACTTGTTGG